>VMDR010034948.1:0-10916 GCA_007922815.1 Macrotus californicus | reverse complement strand
GCTACTGTGTTACTTTTAAAACCCCAAAATGAAATCTAAATATTCAGATATTGGGTATTAAATCATTAATAATGCACTCATAATATGGAATACTATGCTGCCATTATGTTTTACATGCATGTATACATGTGTATGCCTGAGATCCATATATATAATATGTAAATCCGTACATTTGCATAAATATGTTTGTAAATAGAAAATAAGTGTGAATATAACTGTGAGCCAAAAGAGTTCTAAAAATAAATACAAACTTAACAGTGTTTCCTTTATAAGAATGGGATTGGTAGAACTGAAGAATTCAAATGGAAAGATCCTAAGTAAAGAGAATCCTGGGTAAAGAGTAATTCTGTACCATTTGATTATTTTTGCAACAAGGAAATATAGTATATGTAATATTTAAGCCAATTTTAAAAAACAAGTCAAAGAATATTAACAGTGAGGAAAAGATATTTCTAATTGAAAAACAACCATAGAAATAAGACATATTAATACATCAAAAAATAATCCAAATTACATTCCCCCAAATTTTGACCTTTGTTATGACAGTTGTATGATAGAATTACGATAGTTTTTTTCTTTTGCTTTTTGTGGTTTCCAATTCTATTAATTATATATTTTGTAATTAGGTAAAAGATTAAAGAAAACTATGGTAAGGTTTAATTTATAGATTACACAGAGTAAGTATTTCAGAGTTCACAGGAAAATCTTTTCATCTTAATCTGGTTTCTAAAAGGGTCATGATGCCTCGTAAGTCTATCACGATCTTATAAAACTGTTGGGAAAGCCAGCCCCTTTTCCGGGCTTGCTTAATCTGGTCATTTCTCTGAGGTTCAAATCTTGGAATCATTCTTCTCTACACGGTGTAACTCAAGTTCTCTCAATGATCCTTCCTTCGTTTGACACGGCTCTTCCCCATTTTAATCCCATACCACCTCCTGGTTTGGTCTTCATTAGCTCACACCTGGACCACTGAGACATCCCATTGAGTCCCCTTGCCTGCCAGGTTTGTCCCCTCTACCTACACATCTCCCTGTTTTCACCTCACACCTCATGCCTATATGCCTCTTTATATCGCCAAACTGCTCTATTCCTCATTCCCCTTACTTGCTACATTTCCACCTCCATCCCCATGGTCTTGACATTGCTCCTTGCAATAGTATTCAAGTTCCACACCTTCTTCCCAACTAACCCTGTCTCCACCATGCTTTGTCCTTCTTCTTCATTCCCTTATACAGGGTCCAGCAGAAGTAATGCCTGCCTAAGTGTGGTGGGTAGGGTAATAATATGGGTGTAATAATTTATAGTTTTAATTTGAACACTTCACCTAAAATGTCATATGGTGTGCTTGAGCAGCATATTGTTATGTTACAGAATTACATACTAATGACTTTGTAATAAAAAAGGGGCGTTATTTGTGCTGGACCCTGTATATCCAATCCTTCATTTAGTACATACTTCTTCACCATGTACTGTATACCAGACATTGAACTAGAGACAGGGATTACTGACTGGTTTTCCAAATTAGTGACTGGGCTACAAAGAGTTATGAAAATCAAGTTCACAATGTTATCTGCTTCGACCATATTCTATCATGTCCTCTAATAGCCACAGAGTTCTCTAAGAGCCCCTTGCCTCTCTGCTTCCCTCAAACTCTATTCTTAAATCTTTCTTGTACTCAACAATTTGTACTTGCCTTATATATACTAGGCTTTATGCTCAATGTTTGGAATGGGAAGGTGAATAAAACCTGCTTTTCACTCATCAAGAGCTTCAGTTCAATTGGGGAAGGCAGGAAAATAATTACAAGAGTGAGTAAAAGGTACTCTAACAGAAATGCACAGAACAAGAAAGTGTGTTTATTTCTACCTGGTAAGAGCAAGGAAGGCTTCCTATATGAGGTGACGCTTGAGCTGATGGCAGGTAGAAAAGATGAGGACAGTATTTCACACAGTGAGAATAGCATTGCAAAGGCACAAAGCATTACATGGAACAGCCTGTCAGGAAACCACAGGTACACTAGTCTGACTGTAGCACAGGAGGCTGGAGAGCTGGGCTGGGGCCAGGTCTTACTTTGCCATGCTTTGCATTCGAGGGAGTGAGTAAACACTAAAGAATTTTAAGCTATGAAGCAACATGATTAGATTTGTGTTTTGAAAAGTGCCTCTGGTGGCTGTATGGAACGTAGTTGGGGAGGGGTGACTGATGGGGTCCAGGGGAAACAGAATGTCACAAAGGGCTTGTTAGGCTCTAGGGAAGTAATGCAAACCAGGCAGGCAATGAAGCAGAGGAGTGCTGGTGGGGAATGGAGAGAAGGTGATGGTTCAGAGCTATCAAAGAGGCAAAATCAACAGGACTTGTCTATAGCTGGGTTTTCGAGAATGCATCAGAGGAGAGATTAAACAGTGACTTCTGAGTTTCTGACTTGAGTTAGCTAGATTTCAAACAGAAGATAGAGAAGGAGGGTATGCAGTAAGTCTGAGGGGCCTGTGAGGTGTCAAGGTAGAAGGTCTTGGGGGTTGTTGGATATATACAAATGTGGGCAAAAGTAGGTTAATAATAATAATGCAATAAATAAATAATACAAGAGTAACCTGTGTTTCACATACAGCCATAACCCTACTCTGCCAATCCCTATGTGTATGGAGAGAGAGAGAGAGAGACAGAGACAGACTCAACTTTAGGATTTTGTTTGGATTAGAATTAAGATTTGGAAGTTAAGAGTATAAATAGTGGTCAAATCATGAGAATGGGTAATATTACTCAGAGGAAATGTATTGGGTTGGCCAAAAAGTCCGTTATGTTTTTTTCCATAAAATAAAAGACACATTTTTCATTTTTACCAATAACTTTATTGATTTGGATATTTTCAGTATGTTGGCCATCTCCCACTGTTGGCTTCTAGTGGGTAGAGGCCAGGGGTGCTGCTAAACATCTTCCAATGCATAAGACAGCCCCACAGCAAAGAATTATTTGATTAAAATGTCAATAGTACTTTTGACACATTTGATCAGTCACAGCATCTGGTCCACATGCTGCACAAATCTTTTTTTGCATTTCAGTTGTGTTTTTACCTTTCTTGAAATAATAAAGCATAATACACTGAAAATGTTGTATTTTCTTCTATCTTTAATATTAAAATGTCTGCACAAAAATTTTCCAGCTTTGGTAAGTTTTTTTTTAAAAAGCACACTGATACGACAGCTGCCACAATACAATCTAAGAAAATTGTTTCAAATGAAGTTAAAGATAACTAAGCGCTACTAGAACCAGTACAGAAAAAACTAAACAAACTTTTCGGCCAACCCAATACATGATGAGAACAGGTATTCAGAACAAACAAAGCTCTGGGGAGCACAGAGCATTAGGGAATCAGAGTAAGAGGCACCTGGAAAGGACCTGGGAAAGAAAAGGTCAGAGAAGTAGGAGGACTGCCAGATTGGGAGTTTCTTATTGTACCGTAACAAATTACAACTTTACTATGAAAGCAACACAAATTTATTATCTCACCATTCTGTAGGTTAGAAGTCTAACATGTGTCTCCCTGGACTGGGGTTAAGGTGTCAGCCGAGCAGCATTCCCTTCTGGAGACTCTAAGGAAGACTCATTTTCCTTGCCTTTCCCAGCTTCTAGAGGTCACCTGCATTTTCTGGCCTTTCCATGTCTTCAAAGCCAGCAAAAGCGGCTCCAGCCTGTCTCACATCACTCTGATCTTGCTTCTGCCATCACAACATCTTCCCTGACTCTCTACTTCTGCTTCCAACGTCTACTCTTAAGGACGCTTGTGATTATATTGGGCTCACCTGAATAATCCAGGGTATTCTCCCTGTCAGCTGATTAGTCGTCTTAATTCCATCTGCAGCCTTAATTTCCCTTTGCCATGTAACCTAACATATTCATAAATTCCAGGGATTAGGGCATAGGGGAAGGGATGAATTACTCTGTCTACTCCGGCTTGTCATCTCAGAAACCAATCAACCAAAGGAATGTAAGGAATAAGAAAGGATGGTGGTGATTCTGGACAAGTTACTGGATTCCTCTTTCTGCCTGTTTATCTACAAAATGGAGATAATAATGGTACCTGCTTCATAGGGTTGTTATTGGATTACAGGAGCTAATATTTATGAAACACATAAAACTGTGTCTGGTTTATAATTTTTTTTAAAAAAGCAATTAGAGAAATTAAATAAGGCAAGTGTTAAAACTGGCCATTGGATTTGTTAATTAGGTAATTAGTGGTCTGTACCATTGCAATTTCAGGGATATGGCGGTTGTAGTCTAATTACAGTAAGATAAAGGTGAGAAATTAGAGAACAGAAGTAAATACAATTATTTTGAAGAACTGTTTAAGAATGGAAGGGGGAGGGGGATAGATCAGTCTTAGCAATTTGGAGATGGGAAGTTACAGGAGATATGAACACATTCCCATGCTGTGGGGAAGAGGCTAGTAGATAGAAAAGCTGAATGTATTAGGGAGGGAATAAGGGAATAACTGATGTTGGAAAATCCCAGAGGAGATGAAATAGATGTGATCAACTGCTCAGATGTGAGAGTTAACTTTGAACAGGAGAAGAAACAATTAATTCTCTGGGTCTAGCGGGAAAACCAGGAGGGTGAATCCCAGAAATTAAATATAATTCCTTTCCTTTGTCGTTATCGGTAGGAACTACCCACAGGCTTCCACCTGAGGCTGATACCAGAGCTAGAGTTTTCGTTCATCATCCAGTATCAGGAGGCCGCACATTATCAATATTTACCTCCTTCCATGGAAGTTTCCATTAGGACTTTGAGTGTTCAAGTTCACAATTAGCAAGCAAAATTCTCATTTGTTTCAGGGTAGTTAATTTCATAAACAATATTTCTTCCTTTCAAAAGATGTCTCTGACCTAACTGTTGACAAAGAGCAGGGGAAGTTGAGGGGCTGGATGAAAAAGGTGAGGGGATTAAGAAGTACAAATTGGTAGTTACAGAATAGTCACAGGGATGTAAAGTACAGCTGAGGGAATACAGTCAATAATATCATAATAACTACGTGTGGGGCCAGGTGGGTGCTTGAAATATCAGGGGGAACACTCTGTGAAGCACATGATTTTCTAACCACTATGCTGTACATCTGTAACTAATACAAAATAATGTTGAATGTAAAATGTAACTGAAAAAATAAAAATAAAAAAGTGATGCCTCTGAGCAAGGCATTTATGCTGCATTGCCCCTCACCCCCTTTTCCCCCTATTTTTCATAGAAAAATGAAGACAAAGAACACCAATCCAATTAGGTATAACTTCATGTTAATAGAACAAGCTTTCTTGACATATTTTTAACTTTTGATCATGGAAATTTTCAAACATACTAAAATCAAGAGAATAACATAACAACACACCCTCCCACCTATGCACCTGTCACTTCAATAATCACTGCCCATGGCCGACTTGGTTTTGTCTATATTCCCCACTCACCATCACCTCCACCCCCACCCCCAGTAGTTTAAAGTAAAAAAGTTTTCTAAAAAAAATACAACTTTTATACTTAGTAATTATATACTTCATATACCGTTTTCTCTTTCATCACATCACCAAGGCACAAGATATGGAATGGCACCACTTTAAACAAATTTGAAATAGCACAACAGAAATATTACTAAAGTCTCAGTTTATTTTTTTTGTATTTTATTTAATCTATTGTATTTTTTTTGCATTGCCCTTTAGTCTCCTTTTATTGCCCCTCCCCCCAGCAGTCACCACACTGTTGTCCATGTCCATGAATCCTTTTTAAATGCTAATTTAAAGGTCATTTAAAGTTATCAAAAATTGTGTAATTATTAGAAACTACTGGTAAGCAGGTAACACTTGTCATTTTTCTGTCATCACGCCTGGTCAACAGGAGTGCCTACCTACCCTTCACACACTATGAACACTTCAGCTACATGGCTGGAAACGGAATGATTTTTGGGACTGTTTTGCTGCTTAACATTCATCACTATTTTAATGTAAAATGGTTTTTAATAGCCTATACAATCCCATCAAGTGCCGATGCTAGTGCTTGAAAACTTGCCCCAATATCAATAATTTTGAAATAGAAGTTAAATGTGACAAATTGCTTTGAAGAAGGCCAAACCCTACAACAGCCCATGTTGTTCATTTGGAGGAAGGTACACTGCAAAATATTAGAAATGATACTGAGGCACGTAAATGGAGCAGATACATCATTAACCTTTAAAAATCTTTGGAGTATCTGGGCAAGAATAAAGGAGAAAAAATACTGGTGACTCAGCTACAAGATCAATATCACTGTAATACCTTTATGGGCTCTGAAAAAGTACTCCAGCCCCCACCACCTCCACCACCACTCATTTTACATTTAACCCTATTGGGACAGTAGACTAGATCTTTAAGAATACATTACCACATAAAATGTAAGAGTCCTGACCTCAAAATTAATGCAGACACCTGAACGTACATCATTATACAACACTATCTTGTAGTAGCTTCAAGGTCATCAAAATTAGAATAGGAAAAGTTTTTTTTAAATAACTTAGGTTTTAATTAAAATAGTTTGTACCAACTTCATATGCCAGCCCTCCTAGCAGCTAAATGGAACCCTGTAGCTAAGTTCTGGCCAATGGGCTGTAAATGAAAGTGCTGTATGCAGTTTACAGGACCTTTTCTAAAGGTGGTGGTGTCTTTTAAACAAATGGTGTTGGGAATGCTAGATATACACGTGCAAAACAATGAAATTGCACTCTTATCTAACATCATGTACAAAAATTCATTCAATATGGATCAAAGATTTAAATGTAAGAGGTAAAGCTACAGAATTCTTGAAAAAAAAACATAGGGGAAAGCTTCATGACATTGGATTTGGCAATAATTTATTAGATATGACATGAAAAGTACAATCAGAAAAAGAAAAATAGATAAATTGGATTACACCAAAATTAAAAGCTTTTATGCATGAAAGGACACTATTGACAGAATGAAATGGCAGCACATAGAATGGGAGAAAATATGTGCAAATCATATATCTAATTAGGAGTTAATACATAGAATTTCATATAAAGAACTCTTACAACTCAACAATAAAAAAATCCAATAAAAAATAGACATTTTCCAAAGAAGATATACAAATGGCCAATAATTGCATGAAAAGGTACACAATATCACTAATCATTAAAGAAGCAGAAATCAAAAACACAATAAAATACTACCTCATGAGCATTAAGATGGCTATTACGAAAAGAAAAAGAAAATAACAAATGCCAGTGAGAATGTGGAGAAATTGGAACCTTTGTGCGTTGCTGGTAAGAATGTCAAATGGTACAGCCTTAAAGATAACTGATTTACCATCCCTCAAAAAGTTAAAAATAGACTGACCATATGCTTTACCAATTCCACTTGTGGCTGTATACCCGAAAGAATTAAAAGCAAGGACCCAAACACGTATTGGGACACCCGTGTTTCATAGCAGCATGGCCAAAAGGTGGAAGCAATGAAAGTGTCTATCTCTGGATAAACAGATAAACAAAATGTAGTAACTTATTCATCCTTTAAAAGTAAGAAAATTCTGACACATGCTATGACATGAACCTTGAAAACATTATGTTAAGTGAAATAAGCCAGCCACAAAATGACAAATATTGTTTGATTTCATTCATATGAGATACCTAGAGTAACAAACCCCTAGAGATAGAGAGTAGAATGGAAGGAACCGGGAAGAGGAGGGTATGGGAAGTTATTGTGTGATGGGTATAAGGTTTCTGTTTACAGAGATGGAAAAGTAGTTCTGAAGATGGATGATAGTGATAATGGCACAGCAGTGTGCAGGTACTTGATGCACTAAACCAACCATACCTGTAAAAATGGTTAAAATGATGTATGTCATATGTATTTTAGCACACATTTAAATGTGTAGGTACACCCTTTGCCCTCTCTTCTTTATTCATTTCTCCTGCCTTCTAGCTGGCATGTGAAACCAATGTGATGGCTGCATCTGGAGCAGTCCCCTTGGACCTCACAAACTGTGTCTACCACAAGTCTAAGGGGTACTATTTACAAAGAATGTGTACATTTTTACATAAGAGAAATATTTTGTCTTGTTTAACCACTGTTCTTTTAGATTTCTGTGGCTTGCAAACAAACCTAATTCTAACTGATACAATAGGTTATATATACATCACCATCAGCTGCCCACTTGTATTTTCCTGAATCTCATAGATGGTCTGAAATCTCCTCCCTTGAAAAGGTGATTTCAGTTTTGGGAAAAACCAGACGTTGCAGGGTGCCAAATATGGGCTGTAGGGGGCTGAGTCACCTGGGTGATTTGATGTTTTGCCAAAAAACTCTGCACAAGATGTGATGCATGAATGGATGCATTGTCATAATGAAGCTGCCAATCATCAGTTGCCCATAGCTGCAGCCTTCTTAAATCATCCAAATAGTTTCTGTGGAGGAACATTCAAGCGTAACACAAAATTTGATGCAAATTCATTGCTCTACTTGCTCAGTCATTTTGAATGCAATGGCCACACAGTGCACATGCTCACTCAATGGCATCTACCACTGTTGCTGACTAGTACAGTGAAGTTGTCATTGTTCATGCATGGCCATTCCAGTCCACTGTCCTTGGCTGCCAGGTTACATCAATGTGCACAAACCGTTCTTGTTATATTAACAATGGCTGGACTTTTTCTAGGCAGACTATATATACACACATATTTATACACACACACTCATGCTGTTGTAAGAGCTGGATCTTCCCAACTCTAGGGAATTGTAGCCAGCCCTGCGATGCCCCGGCCTTTTGTTGTACTTCGACTGACTTCCACTCCCAATGTCTGCATATTTGCCCTTGAAAGCTTCTTCCCTCCACTCTGCACTTCAGCCCAGAACCACAGAAGGGCCCAGCCCTTGCTTCCAGCAGGCCAGAGTGCCAAGGAATCAACACTCCCACACACACCCTCGCAGCTCTCATCCAATGACTCATCTCAGGAATTGGCATATAAATACTACAGTTTCCTCACCCCTCAGTTGGGAAAATCCTGATGTTTGTATTTTGAGCTATTTCCTAGTTTCCCCAATGGAATTAAGCCCCAGCCACTCCCTGGAGCAGCTAACATAATAATGTACAATTGGTTAGTCCTCTTCGTTCCTGGTATCAGTTTCTCACTTTCCTGCCCTATTATTTTCTCCACTTTCCAAATAAATGCTCACTCTCAATTCTTATCTTGGGGTCTGCTCCTGGGAGAACCCAAATTATGAGGGGGGTGGGGAACCTTCATTTATATGGCAATCTATGTGAATAACACCCCCTGGAGTGGTGCAGTGCTCGACCTGTGAAACTATGCCTGGTGGCTCTGTAAATATACTAACCTTCATTTCCACAGCAACCAGAACAAGAAAGGAGATGAAAAAAATCCATGCTCTCATCATGACTATGATAAATGCAACCTAGATGTCACTGTTATTCGAAGAAGCAAACAAAAGTAAGAGGGCTGTAAAAGAGTAAAGGAAAAAGGACTCAAGGACATGAACAACAGTGTAGTGATTGCTGGGGGGAGGTTGTAAGGGCACTAAAGGGTAATGGAAAAAACACAATAAAGGTAAAAAACACATCTGGAGAGGTTGGGAAAAAAGAATATGGAATTATACCAAGTAAGGAAAAAGAATCCATTGGAAACCCAGCAGGAAGATAGTGTGACAGGTCACATTCAATAGAGTAAATCTCATACCATCAGTCTTAGCACCGTTATCAAAGGCAGTATTCACTGAGCACCTATTTATAACTGTGCACCTGGCACTAAAATGTGAGTATTTAGTATGCTCAAATTCTTGAGTTCGCCTATAGAATCAGGACAAAAAGAAACAAAGAAAGCCCTTAAACAGTTAAATCCTATGTAAACCTCAACTTTGTGAGAGCCATACTGTTCATCAGGATGGAGGCCAGTGGTGGGTCTTTGCAGTGGCCTGCCCTCTATGTATGCCACTCTACAAAATGCAGAAATATTTGAAATTCCTGTCTTATGGAACCATAATGAGGACTCCAATGTTTTAAATTTAATGTTTTGGAAGAATTTTTTTAAAGATCAATCGATACACAAATAAAAAGAAACACACCAGAAAGCAGAATCTATCAGAGACCTGCCGATTTACGTATTTATGCTAAGCACCTACTCTATGTGTAGCATTGTGCTGGGGTGCTGTGGAGAATATAAGAATAATACCATATGTTATCTGTCTTAAAATTACTTAGAATTCACGCTGTTTTGGTTAGGAATAACACCACAGTCAAGCCTCTTTCTCAGATTATGCAAGCCAGATCAGCATGCCAGATCCTTACTTTTAAATCAATTGCTAATAGACACTATGTGCCTATAAAATGTAATGTGTGAATCAAATATTGTGTGTGTGTGTACATATATATATAGTTAGATCTCCATAGACTAAAAACAAGAAATTGTATTCTTATTAGATACCTTTTGTACATCAATGTCCAGCTCCCTTTCAAACCTCACAGGTCTAATGCGATGGTGTGTTTCATACTTAACATCATTGGGGATGATGGTGAGAGTAGAAGGAGCAGATTTAGGGTTAGCAGTTGGTGAGATCAGGCCACCAAATAAAGGCCAATCGCCATGACTTCCCCACCAACTTCTTCTGAGTCCACGGGGAAAGGGTAGAATTCCCCACTGCAGCAGGTTTGGGCTGTGTAGTAGTGCATGCTCTCCTGCAAAATATCACACAGCTTTAAAAGAATCATTCAAATGTCAAACCAATGGTAAGGAAAGAGCCAGAGCTGTAATTATGTAATTAAAAGTTCCTAATAAAAACGTAGAATTTCTTATAATACCTTCCTGGTATGAGTGTGAGTGTGTGTGTGTGTGTGTGTGTGTGTGTGTGTGTGTTGAAACATCTAAACATTTTTAA
>VMDR010034947.1:0-10914 GCA_007922815.1 Macrotus californicus | reverse complement strand
AGAGAGGAAAGCTACAAAAAGAGCACAGGACAACATTTCATGATTAATAAAATGTATTGTATATGATTATTTAATTGTGCTGGTAGTTATACAAACATATATATTTATAATATACATATATACACAGTTATAGAAATACATAGATGCACAATTTAATGAATTTTAACATATATGGCCAAAAAAGTAATTTATTTATAAAAAGGTATTTATTCTTAGCTGTTTAAACTTCATTCACCTTCAAAGCACTCTCCATTTAATGCAATATACCTATCAAGATGTTTTTTGCACTCCTCAAAACAGTTTTGAACTCATTGGTTTTGATAGCTTTTAGTGTTTCTGCCATATTTCTGTTTCATTTCTTGGGGCAAGATCAGGTAAATAGGGAGGGTGGGGCACTGGGGTCATGCTGTTTTTGGTCAAAAACTGAACACTCAGCATGATATGGGCAGGTGAGCTCATAAATCACCCATCATGAAATGGGCAAATGAGTTGAAAGTCTTAAAATAAAATTCACTGAAGCCAAATGCAGTCTTTCACAACAATACCAGCTGGTACACAGATATAGATGGGTTCCTAGAACACTCACCTAGCAGGAGAAGCATGTACTATAAGAGGCTTGCCTTCCAGAAGCTGTTTGAAGAAAAAAATTATATGTGTGTGTGTCAAAATTCATTAAATTGTATACTTATAATCATTGATGGGTAACATTTTGTGTATATAGTTCAAAAAAAGGCTAACAACTTTTTAAATAACAAAAATCATAACGTCCACTATGAAATTATTGAAAGGAGAACCTTCTCTGCTCAAAGTCCTGTGGAGGATTCAGTTTTGGGTGGTCAAGTTATTACTACAAGTTCCTGCCAAAATTTTCAGACTCACAATCCTTGTAATATGAAGACCTATGTCAGCCTATCTATTCCAAGCTGGTAGTTTAAATCGATTTTTTCAACTCTTACATCTGGTTGGCAAGGAAATAACAATTTAAATTCAAAAGTGGGCTAGATTCAGAGTGTCTGAAAATGGAATTTTAAATTTCTGTTAATCTCCATAAAGATTATTCCTGAAATTCTTGGAAATGCTTTAAACATACAACATCAATGCCCAGGCTCCTTGAAACTTTCCATTCCTATGATTATTGTTCTTCATTTTCTTGTATTTGTTTCCTCCACCTTGTCCAAAATGTATCTTTGAACAAATTCTATTTCCTCTTACTTGAGATAGCAAAACTAAATTTACCTTTTTGCAACCAAAGAAAAAAGGAGGGGGCCTACAAGAACTTGGGTTATACAGGGTCTGGTACAAATAACATCCCTTTTCTATTACATAAAAATATTTTATTACAAAATCATAAGCATGTAGTTCTGTAACATAACAAAAGCACAGTCAAGCACACCATATGACATTTTAGGTCAAATGTTCGAATTGCTGCCCATCTTGTGAGAGACATTCATGTGCCCTACCAACCCCACTCATGCATTACGTGTGCTGGACCCTACATGTTTATTATGCAATCTAATGTTCATATCAATTGTTGCCCAGATAAATCCATCCTAGTTTTAGTCTTGGCCAATGTCTTGTAGATTATTTTGGAATGTTATGAATAATATGATAATATTGTACTGCCTGGTTTTATCTCACAGAACACATTTTCTCAAAAGCTAATGTTACCTAATCTACAAAGCAGGGATGATTTCTATGTCTCTGAATTCATTACATGACTACTGAGCACAGCTTATAGGTCAACCATTTGCTGATCTGCAATTTCCTCTCCCACATTAAATAAAATATAATAATCTGATATTAGTCATTATTCTAGTTGAGTAATGACACATCTTATGTTCTAATAATGTGTTGAGTTTTACAAAATTCACTGCTTTCCATGCTTTCCATATCAACTCATTTAATTTCTCAACAGTCCCTCTGACACTTGAGGAAACTAAGGAAAACAGAAGTTCATTGACTTGTCAGAGGACTAGCCCAAAGAAAGTAGTGCAACTGGTATTCTACTGCAAGATGTAGAACCCCAGTACCTAAATAAAAATACAGTATTCCCATAAATTAAACAATGCTATTTATTTTTTAAACATTTTTATTGTTGTTCAAGTAGAGTCTTCTGTCTTCCCCACTCTACCACCTCAGCCCTCCCCCCTCCTTCCCCTGTTTCCTCCATCCCTTGTTATTGTCCATGTGTCCTTTATAATTGTTCCTGTAAACCCTTCACCCTGTTCCCCCATTATCTTGTCCCCTCTCCTCTCTGATCACTGTCAACCTGTTCTCAATTTCAATGTCTTTGGTTATATTTTGCTTGCTTGTTCATTTTCCTGATTAGGTTCCAGTTAAAGGTGAGATCATATGATATTTTTCCCTCACCACCTGGCTTATTTCACTTAGCATAACGCTCTACAGTTCCATCCATGCTGTTGCAAAGGGTAGGATCTCCTTCTTTCTCTCTGCTGTGTAGAATTCCATTGTGTAAATGTACCACAGTTTTTTTTATTTATTCATTTACTGATGGGCACTTAAGTAAAGAACAATAAGATATATACTTCTATAAAATAATTAATATTTTAGTAAAAATTTGTGACATTCAGCTGATTATTTGTTAAAAAGTACAAGGGAAAAATTGTATGCATGCTCCACAAAGTCAAAATGGACTCTAGTTTATACTGCTTTACACCAAATATCTCAGGTCAGAGTAATTAATAGTAATTAACTAATTAATAGCAATTACTATCATATATGACATGAATGTCTTGCAGGGTTTGTTCAGTCTAGCATTGTAATATACATACATGCACAAATACACACATGCATATACCTATGGTCACACATACATGAGCACATTGTAACCATGTAGAAACTCCTTTTCTTTAAAGGAACTTCTCTTTTTTCTTTCCTTTTGATTCAAAACAGCATAACCAACACCCTGATTCACATATCTCCTTCTTTGTCACATGTCTGCTCCCTTAATCATTAGCCTTGAAGACAAGGAGGATCTAGTCAGCATCAAATAATTTTTGGAACAAAGTCTCAGGACTGTTGACCATAGAAACAGAGTTTCAGTCAGACTACAGATAATATCTATGCCACAGTTGTATTTCAGCTCCAGACCCAGAAAAGCAAAATAAACCCCATGGACCATTCACTTCTGAAGCCAGAGTGATGCACCATGGCTGACATCAGGAACACATGCAATGGTCAACTGAACCAGGGGTGTCAAACTCATTTTCATGGGGGGCCACATCAGCCATGCAGTTGCCTTCAAAAGGCTGACTGTAATTTTAGGATTGTATAAATGTAACTGCTCCTTAACTGCAGGCAAGGAGCTCGGCACTGCTGTCAGGTAGAAACAAGATGCTGGGCCAGATAAAACAAAGTGGAGGGTCGGATTTGGTCCAAGGGCCTCGTGTTTGCCACCTCTGAACTCCTCCCTACCCTGGCCCCAGCCAGTCAGTAGAGTTCACTACCCCAACTCCTTTAGCCATGATGATTAGTGATTTTCCCCTATATAACCCATCCCCTGGAAACCATCAGGTGGCCAGATCTTTGACCATTAGCTCACCTGCCACTGTGGGCATTGCACCATTTCTTCAACTAATAAATCCTTATTTTCTTGGCTTCAAACTCCTGTTTAATTGGGCTTTGATGCACACAGGCAAAAGGGCATATTTAGTCCAGTATATATTATCTATCTATCTATCTATCTATCTATCTATCTATCTATCTATCATCTATCATCTGTCTAAGTTTATTGTTGGATTAATATGTACATGCCCATAAACACATTACCTCTTTCACATTTACTGACTTTTAGGGAATATTTTATATCTAAAACAACTATTGAGATCTCTAAAGATCAACATTGGTTCTCTCCAAAAAGAGAAAAACAGCAAAATCAAGACAGTAAGCTACAGATAAAATGGTAGTTTTTATTAGCTAGTTTATATTTAAAAGGATTAGGAGCGGGAGAAAATTTTAAGTAAAAAAACTCTTGTCTTCTTCAAAACGGTCTGTGTACTTCCTACATTGGAACTTCCCGAGGACATGTGTACACCTGCCAGGATTTATTTCATTCTGAGACACTTTTCTTTTTAGTTGCAAATTTCTGCTGTTCATTTCAAGTATGATTTTAAACTTTGTTTTTACTTTTAAGTGAAAATTCTTCCTACTCTTTTTGACATGCTGCTCACCTTTTATTCAAACTGTAGTGAGTACTTCTTCCCCAGTCTCCTTTGCCTTCTTTTTATCCTCCCAAAGGCATTTCCTTGAAATGTAATACACGGCTTTGAGACATGCTTTTTTCCCATAAACCATCAAATTGAAAATCCTTTGTACCTATGATCTCAGTTCTCTGGTGCTTTCCCACTTTAAACAATTACTGTATGGTTATAAAACATACACTTAAAAGAATTCCTTTTTGTTGAATTTTCTAGTTTAGACAATGTAATTGACCTCTCGGCAAGCAGGAAATCTTTTCAGTTTATTTTTAGCTATATTTGTCACCACCAGCTGTCGACGTACTTAAAAATTTCCCTAGAGAGCGCAGTTCCCCAGTGTTAGTGGGTGTAGCATTTCAAGCACAAAATTTCACAGCATCGGACCCCGAGCTGCATGCGTAGTCGCTCCACGTCTAGACGTGGACCAATATTGTTCTTGCTCTGCTTTAGCTTGAATAGAAAGATGTTAGCAAACTGTGATCAAAATCATGTAAACATGATCTCTTCTTTTATTCAATATAATTATGACCACTATTTCTGGATAATACTAAACAACATTGTGACTTTATAGATAACACTGATATTTCTCCATGACTTTCAAAAAATTTTCCTTTTAAATGCAGAAAATATATTAGAAAATTACTGAAAGTAAGGAAAAATTAGGTCAGCATGCAATGTAGACACTTTGTATTTCAAATTGAATACTGAAGTAAAAAGAATGAAGTGATCTTAATTTTGAAATAAGTAAATGAAAAGACAATTTATTTTACACTTAAATGTTCATAGCAGCTTTTATTTATAACAGCCAAAACATTTCCCTTATTGGAAAACAACCCAAGTAAATATCAAGAGGAAAGCAGATAAAAAAGCTATGATTTGTTTACACGTTAAAATACAACTCAGTAATAAAAACGAATGGACTATTTGACACCACGCACCAACCTGAGTGACTCTAAAAGACAAAGAATTTAACCTGTAAAAATATTTAAATGCCTTTCTCTTTTCACATAAGACTAAGTACTGCTATAATTAAATTTTAGAAAATAGTTTTGAAAACATTCTCTCATAATTTGTCCATAGCTGCTAAATTTCACAAAAACTACCAAGGCGAACAACCCAGAGTGCTCAGCGGCCCTTCCTCATGCACTCACATTAATTGAGCATGAACTTGTTAGCCGGGGAACGCTGAAGTGGGATGGAACTAAGGCAGCGGCGCACATTATTTTAACGAACAATGATGTGTGAAATGAATCATGGCCCTGTCAACAAGATAATGGTGAATTATAGCCTGTTTGTGGATGAAAGGCTGTATGACAAGCACAGGGAGTGGTTTGCAAAGGATGCCAGTTGAGGCCTATGTTTGAAAAAAAGGACAACTACAGGAAGTTTGTAGATTTCAGGACATGTCCATGAAATAAAAAAAAAAACTCACTGAAGTCCTGTTCTGAGGGTCTGAGATGAAATGAACATTTTGTCAATTTTCTATTGCCGCTGTAACAAATTTACCATAAACAGCAGCTTATCACTACACAAATAAATGTATTGTTGTACAGGGCTGGAGGTCAGAAATTAGACATAGTCTTCACTGGACTAAAATCAAGGTGTGGCCAAAGCTGCATTTTTATTCGGGAGCCTCTAGAGGGGAATTCGTTTCCCTTTATTAGGACTGCCAACAAAATTTAATTTCTCATGGGCTGGAAATCAGTGTTTTCTTGCCATCTGTCAACTGAGGATGGCTCCCAGCTAAGAGAGGCTGCTTCTGTTCTTTGGATCATAGTTCCCTTCCTCCCGTCAAGATAGGATGAGTCCCTCTTATGTATCAAATCAACTCCTTCCGCTCATCTATCTGACTAAATGAGGAAAGTCCCTCTACCTGTAAAGGCTCATGTAATTTAGTTTGTGCCAACCAGGATCTCAAGTCCCCCTCCCCTTAATCCCACCTACAAAGACTCTTTACTCATGTAAGGTAGCATATTCACAAGTTTCGGGTATTAGAACATGGGCATCTATGAGGAGGATAGGTAGGCATTACTCTCTGCCTATCGTGACTATTGATATTGGTTAATTTATCCACCATCTTAACTTACAAGGACTGCCAAAACGAAATAGCAGCTGGCTTAAACAACAGAAATTTATTTTTCTCACCTCACAGTCATATGGGCTAATGGGGATACAAGTCAAAGATCAAGGTGTTGGCAGGTTTGGTTTCTTTTAAGAATTCTCTCCTCGGCTTGCTCTGTCCTCACATGGTCTTTTTTCTGGATGTCACCTGTTTGGTATCCCCTTTTATGTGCTCACATTTGCTTTTCTTTGGGTTAGGGCCCACCCTAAAGGATTCCTTTTAATTGAATCACCCTTTCAAGCCCCTGTCTCTATATACAGTCACATCCTGAGATACTGGGGATCAGGACCTGAATGTATAAAGTTGTGGGAGACACAATTCAATCCATAATGGATAGCAATTTTAGCATTTTTGCAAGCTAGAAGAGAGTTTAAAAAGCTACTTTTCCAATGTGTGATTGAGGAAACCAGTAATCAGATAAACCAAGTAGGTCAAGGTTATCCAAGCAGTTATAAAATGACAAGAACTCCAACCAGTATACCACATTTACAGTACAGACTAGTTTTCCCAATATGCCATGTTACCTCTTCACACTGTCATATAATTTTAATACATACAAGGTCTGTCCCGAAGGTATCCAGTCATGTAATATGAAAAATAGGGACATGTATTAAAGTATATACAAGATACAAGAAACATTGTACATAGGATATGATGCCTCAGTCCCCTTCCAAGTAGGCACCTTGGGACCTCACACAGTTCTCCCAGTTGCCACCAGTTACCCCATCATATATTCCTGATTCTCATCAATGGTCTGAAATCTCTTCCCTTTCAAAGGTGATTTTACTTTTGGGAAAGGCCAGAAGTCTCAGGGCACTGAATCTGAGCTGTAGAGGGTCTGAGTCACCCGGGTGATTTGATGTTTTGCCAAAAACTCTGCAGGAGACAGGAGTTGTCGTGATGAAGCTGCCAGTCACCAGCTGCCCATAGCTGAGACCTTCTGAATCATGAGAATAACTTCCACAGAGGAATGTTCAAAGTTAACGCAAAATTTGATGCAGACTCATTGCTCTACTTTCTCAGTCATTTTGAATATGACAGCCACACAGTACACATGCTCATTCAACAGAGTTTACTGCTCTCACTGACTAGTACAGTAAAGTCGTCATTGTTCGCACATGTACATTCTATTCCACTCTCCTTGGCTGCCAGGTTACGTCTATGGCATGCAAACCATTCTCATTATATAACAATGGCTGGACTTTTTCTGAACAGACCTCATGTATTACCAAATTTTAATAACAGAGCTTGATTTGGCAAAACAAGAACATTAAAAAAAAACAGCAATGTATTACCACATACTGTGGCTTCTGAATATTTAATTTTTTTTACAATTCATATTTGTGACTGATCTGCTATTTCTCTCTTTTTTTTTTAACCAAGGGCACTTTTTTCGGGCCTCAGGAAAGACACAACCTTTCCACATATATTCTAACATACAGTAATGAAATGGCTCTAGTTCTGAGCTCACAGTGAATTGACAAGAAATCTGGAAATCCCAGGACACTGGTTATATACTATGATTTGGGGAAATCCAGGCTTCACACAAGAGGCACACTCAAACAACTGCACATTTGAAGGGTACAATTGAGACAGTTTATTGGAGGAGATGACACGAAGTTTTTCAGTTCAAGGGAGAGAGGTGAGTGGAGAGAAGATGGAGAGAACAATGAGAATTTGTCAACTTTAAGGCTCAGGAGAGAAACAGAACTTTGCCAATTTAATGAATTGATATTAAATTGTTTGTTCTGCTCAGAATCTATAATACCAGTAGTGGATTTGAAAGGCAGGGAGAGGAACAAGGCTGGCAGATGGATTCATTAGTAGCTAGATACACAAACAAGGTCCTCAGGATGAACGGCCTAACATGCTCTCAAAAAAAAAAATCATTAAGACTTTATCCTGAAAGCAAATGGGAGTTCCTGAAGAGCTATACATAAATAAATACAATGAACATATTTACATTTTGTCAAACAAGTCCAGTTGACAGGAGAAGGATAAATACACGTGGAATCTGAGGGCAAAAAACAAAAAAGCTGCAGCAATAATACAAAATAATCAACACATTGTTATGCCAATTATTTTGGTGGATGCTTAAATAATGCAGCTCCTTCAAACTTAACTTTTTGAGTAGATATTCTTTGTAGCCTTATTTTGCTAATAAGGAAATGCAAATAGTTTAAGTGATTTTCCCCAATTAAAATGGCTACTAAGTGATAGAGGTATGATCTGTGCTCTGGTGACTTGACTTCTGAGCTCATTCTCTTAAATAGTACTCAACACACATTCCTAACGAAGGTGAGATGATGGAGTACAGAAAAGTCCAAAGGACTCAAGGCATAGATTGAATAGCAATAACCTGCAAATAGACTGCATTTGGAAAGTGAGGGAGAGGAAAAGGTATGGCACAGAATTATCTGGTTCAAACAAACAAACATCTTTACAGAAATCTGTGTTTCAATGGCAATTTGCGTATCCTTTAATTGCAAATGTTTTCATATTTATTTTTAATTTGAGTCTTTGCTTTCTCCTGTCTGTACCTGACTTCAGATTCTTTGTGGATAAAGATTAAGTTTTATTTTTCTTTGTAAACTCCAAAAAACCTGACTTTTAGCATGGTTCTTTTTATTGTGGGGGAGGAACAAAATTTCTACCCTCAAGATTCTTTTGGCTAGTCTAATCAAATAGAAATGAAACACATTAGCAAGAGAAAATAACCAAGTGTAATACATACACATATATGGGAACCACGCCTACACGGGAGAGTTAAGAGACACCCACCCCCTACAGGTACAAGAGTTTCAGAGATAGAAAGAGAACAGAGAGTATATGAGATCCTGAGCTAGGGATGAAGGAAGGTGCCTTGTGGGCTTCCAAGGATCTTTGCAGGTTAAGAATAGATGTTAGTAATAGAAGTTTGTCTTGTCCTATAGCTAGGTCAAAAAAGGTTATCTCTGATAATCTCTTATTATAGACAATGCCCCTAATTCAAGTTTTTCTAGGTAGATGAGGGAGGGGCATATGGTTCTCTTGAGCCAGAGGCTAAAGTAGACTAGCTCAAAACAATGTGTATACATAGAGTCATATCTTGGGCTGACTCATTCTGAATCATCATAAAATACAGTGGCCATATAATACTTTTCTTAATGAAAAAATAGCCTGAAGTCTTTGGTTTTGAGGACTAAAACCACAATTTTTACGTAAAAGAAAGAAAATTTAATAATTCTAATAATTAAACTTGGAGAAAAACAGAAATTTAGCAGGGTTTTTCAGGGCAAATATACTCCTTGATCAAAAAAATAAAAAAAACAACACAACAAAAACAAAACAAAAAGAAACAGAAAAACCCTCCAGGAGCTCCTTTTTCTCACTTTTTCTTTCACGGTTTAGGAGTTACAAATACACTTACTCTGGGCTGGCTTTTTCCATGTAATGGGGACAGTGACCCTGTGGGAAAAATAAAGTGATCCTGCTGACAAACGACCCCTCCGTATATTAAGGTAAAAATAAATTTCCCAAAGAAAAAAGACTCATGTTCTTTCTTTAAAAGGAAGGAAAAGTGTGTATATAAAATGAATATGGTAACTAAAAAGGATTGTTATCTACACCTACCATAATAGTAAGTGAGAAAACATATGTGTTATTCCTTGATATTTTTAGTTTATAAAGAAATAAGAGCTTAAACAAATCTCTTGTTAAGTACTTGTAAAGAAATCAGTGAAGCAACAAATATTCAAAAATGAAAAATTAATTTGACATCCACCAAAATGTCAGCAGATTATCTTGTCACCTCACCTAGCTGACAATCTTATTTAGAACTTAAGAATACATTTGCAGATAATTTATTCTGAAATATCCATCATGATGTATTTTACTTAAAAGCAGATTTTCTACTGCCATCTTGCTCCTGTGTGGACGTAACGGCCACTTTTGAACACCTGTTCTTAAATATTTTTAGTTCCAGATGGTCTGTTCTAAGTTTTATGGGGATGAACTTTAGATTTCAAACTGCACATGTCAAAGTACTTAACTAAAATCAAAAAATTTTTGAGGGAAAATACAATATATGTTGTCCAACTATATGAACTCCTGTGTCCTACGTCCCTGTAAAAATGAACTAGCCACTGGTTGGAAGGAGAATTCAGGTCAAAGTCGTAAATTTTCAGGACAGTATATCAATAATACTACCTAGATATTTCTTCCATAAAACACATGAGTTATCCTTTACTCACCAAGATAGGTATTGACTCATCAAGCTCTTGGAAAGGATTTAGCTATGGCCTTGAATTTTTTAATGTGTGCTTGACACATTTAAGATCTTAAAGAAACTCTATTTCTTTAAGCTTTCAAATTCTAGCTCTTGATTAAGCTGGATTATTAGAAAGCAGTTTATATACATTTTTTATGTTAGTCTCTATAGAAACACACTCATTGAGTGATGGTTAATGTCATATTTTTAACCTTTATAGAGATACAAGAAACTAAAATATTTGCCAAATTTTGTCATTTATGACCAAATATAACTTTTATGAATGTCAAGTTGATACAATTCTTTCAGAAATAGTTTCTAGTTGT
>VMDR010034946.1:0-10928 GCA_007922815.1 Macrotus californicus | reverse complement strand
ACCTCTTGCAAACCTAAATATAAAGCTATTGAATTCCTACAAAGGATTACTACTTGGATAAAAAATAACTTGGTAGGAATAGTCCACTATTAATTAGTCTTTGAAAATAGTGCACATAGCAACCTGGTTTTCACCTTTGGGCAACATAGTTTTTGTAAACAAAGAAGTCATATAATCAGTTAGAACTGATGCTAGTGCCATGCTAACCCTTTTATTAAGTGTAAAAATGGATCAGAAAAAGAAGAAACCAGCTAATAAAAAGGAAAAATACAGTGAATGTAGATATAATATATAATACAATGGTAGATATATTTTGTAATAAAATACACAATAGACACTACCCCTTGGGCTGACATGAAGCACCCAGGAAAGACCCACTTCTTTCAGACCTGAGATCCAGATCATGTTGGAGAAGACAGGACCTTGGTTCCCTGGTGTCAGAGAAGACACTGTGATGTTATATGGCTGAAATGTAAAGGAAATCTGTCATCTGTAACTTGCTATCAATGTCCTCTAGGATGTTGGGGAAAGCTATTCACAGGGAAATGGATAGCTATTCACAGCTATTCTCACTGAGAGCACTTTACTCTGATACAAAAAGACCCTAGAGGATAATTTGGAGGAATGCAAAGCCCTGACCACTCTGTTCTTAGGCCATTTCTCATGCTTGTGTTTGCAGTGACCAGCTTTGAAGAATATTCAGGAACATTGGTAGATTTCCTTTATCAACAATCTATCCCTATATCTAATATTTGAAAATCACACAAGTATGCCTCTCAGTTGGCCATTCTAATTAACCTGACTGACAGAAGCCAGGATCAAATGTCATTGTAACACAAGACAATTATCAATAAGATGCCAAGCAATATTATGAAGTCTAACTGAACTTTGCCTACAATTATGTCCCCCAAGGTATTGGGCTCAGTTAAGTAGGAATAAGTCCCATAGGGACTCAGAAGGTCTCATTTTAGATAGCCAAGGTGTGGATTGAAGCCAGTCTATTATCTGCTGTGACTTGAGGACAAAAATTTAGATTGAGATGCTGATCTTTGGTGTCACTGACAATAATTACAGAGGAAAGTGATGGGCGAAAAGGAACCTCAGTTCTATTGGAGATATTCTGCGGTCCATACTCTCTCACAAAGAAACACATAACCCCAAAAGACACAAGTAATTTTGGTATTTGTGGTAAAACTTGATTTGGACCATCACATTCGTTTGGTAAAGAAACGTAGGCAGTGTTACCAAGAAGTTGTAGAGTTGATTGTTGTGTATGGTTTCAGGGAGAGCATAATAATTTAGTTCTAGCTATGTCCACGTGCATTTTTCTGTTTTTATGACACCTGAGAAGAATCAACAAATCTAGGAACAAGTCATATTTCTAGATGCAGCTGAAGTTTGATGTAGGCTATGGTATCTGTTCCAGGACGCTTTTAATTTGTATGGTCTAATCCTGGGTACCAGGGATGTTGTTCTCCCTCCAACACAGCAAAAGACGTGTGTGCCATTTTAGTACCTATATTTTCACCTTTTCTCTAATCATCCCCCATCTGCACCCAGACCATTCAACTGTGTCAAGTGCCAGAGGAATAAGGGTATTTTTAATCCAGAATTAAAATTGAATCCTTTTGGCTCCTTTTTCATGCTGCCACCCAGAGGGTGTAAAAGCAGGCTGGTCTCGTGTTGCTTTTAGGGATAAGAAAATAAAAACACATTAATTCTAAAAAATTCAAGGCAAAAATCTCAAAATTTAAAATAGGTATATTTAGTTCACCCCTTCTTTGTTTCTGCTCACTATTCAGACAGCAGCTGAGATTAGAAGAACAATCTGGGGAGGACAGCCTCATTTGGTGACAAACTGCCTTCAGGTTATATGGACTGGAAAGGGAGGTAGAATTAGAAATATTTTTGAGTTGATTTTTGGGTAGGCCATCCTGATAAGCTGTACAATTCTGTATGTCTGTGGGTGCTAGGGAGCACAGAATATTCACTATATATATTAACTATTGGGCCTAGATTATTAGATAGCTTTTGTGAGAAAAAAATACAAAGATTCCTGACTCTGAATAGTCCAGAAACCAAAAATCATGGCATAGATGACTATCAAGGACCACAGTATTTTTTCTAGAATACTCAAGCTGGAACAATAGCACTGTAATTTGGAAAAAATGTCAATAGTGAAGAGATCCCTTCTGTAGCTCCAGGAGAGGGTTAAAAGTCTGATACCATCAGTCAGGAATAGATAAGGTAATCCCCAAACACTGACAGCAGTTATGGTTATACAAATAGAGCAACTTCTGGCAAGAGTCTAATTTGACATGCAGAGATGGCTTTTATATCAGGATTATATCTCACCAGAAAATGAAGCCATACTATGGTTATTTATATGAATGAACCAGACAATCTGATTAGCAGGTATGATATGATTTCATACTTTGTGGCCCAAGAGTTGATAAAAAAAATATAACAAAGTTTGTTAAGCGCAGCAGTGGCCAGAGCTCTGAGCGTGACCTTAAGTTCTGCTCACTGAAATGAGTGTGTTCATTTTCAGTTCTGCATCACTGATACTGACTTTGAACAGCTACAGGAGCCCAGTGGACACAGTTGTATTTATGTGTAGCCATATTCAGTGAACTAGACCAGTATATTAGAGGAATCTTTGTGTGTGGAGGGCCTCATTGAGCTAAGAGTTTTATTTCAGGTTCCGGGGTGGGGATAAAGTCTTCCATCCTTAAAGAAGCAGTTGCTATCACTTTGTGTAAAACCAAGATGCTATGTGCACATGTCAGTGGACTATACCATTTTTATTTGGCAAAGTCCTCTTATTTAAGGACTTTGGACCCTTTCTTTGCTGGTCATTAATTTGAGTGAGGACATAAGGCCAAAAAGTCACAGGATATTCATGTATTAGGCATTGAATTATCCACTGCCCACTCCCTCTCCCACCCTCATCTTGTACCAAGAAAAAATAAGAAGAGAGAGAGAAAGATGTTCTTGGGACTGCATTAGGTGGATGGCTCTGCCATTCCAGGAAATATCTCTGAGTACTCAAGCTGCTACCAAGTCTTCAATTAAGTTGTTTTCTTTTCTTCTCTGAGATTCTCTGTAGTCATTGTTAGACCACATGGGAGAAAACAGGGATCACCTCTCTATCTACAGCAGTCCCTAAACAGAAGGGTCTCCTCTGACTCTTAATGAATATTTATAATGTAAGACACATTATTACCAGTTATACATTTCTACACAAAATAGACTGAATTAACCTAGAAGTCCCCATCCACCCATCAGTTGGATTCAGGCACTATTTCTTTTTCCAAATGGGGACATGAACCTCACTTGTGTCAGGGGGCTAAAATAATTGCTGGGATACTCTGCATTCTCCTGGCTTAGTGAAGAGAAAATGGGTGGGGGCTAGGGGATGACAGGGTTGGGGGTTAAAATTGGGGGGATGAACTTAGAGACAGGGGCTTGGTCATCTGAGATAGATGAATAGGGCCTGAGAAGGCTTTCTGTTTCCTTTGGCCTCCTGGGTGGGTACTACCTCATCCTTTCTGTACCTTCCAGCTCCATCAGATGCCTTGGGCCTGGGGTCTCATTTTTAATCTTGTGTCCTCCCATGTATCATATCTCTCATGTAGTCCACAGTGCCACTGCTGTGCATTTTGTGACTGCCTTTCTACACAGAGGCAGTCTAGATTTCTGGATTTTGCCAAATGCAAATATGAATGGAAGGGAGTCGTTTGGTCTTTGTATTATCATTTATTTTACCACCGAGATGCCCGTGATTTTGGCTTATAGGAATCATGGCTCAGGTGAAATGTTACTTCTATGCAGCTCTCTATACATGAAAAACTTCAATTTGTCATCAGGCTATCATACAAAAGATCCTAATGTTTCCCAATACTTAAACTGTTTCTCCATACCTACACTATGCCATGAACTATGCTTGCTTACAGGAACTAAGAAGGATTCCCTACCATGAAGATTAAGGTGCAGAGTACAAAGACCAAGATGGCGGTGGGGCATCATTTGCAAAACAGTGAGAAAAAGGTCAAATGCAAAAAAAGAACAACTACATAAGGCTAAAAGAATTTAATCACTCCATGTCACAGTCTATCGATACAGAAGGCTCCTCCAGAGGCAAGGAAAAGATGCTGTTAGAGCATAAACTCACCCTTCTCAATTCCTTTATTAAATAAGAAAAATTCTGCTCTGCTTTACTGAACTCGGTCTCCTTCTGTTGGCGCCATTGGCCCTGGGCAGAAGGGCCTTGCCCTGGGTCCCTGACCCAGAAGGGTCAGTAATAAATTATCAATGAGAATTGAGGTTGTCAGTTTAAAGTCATTTCTTATCTGTGGCTTTATTGCTCCATTAAAGTCTCTGCCAAAACTTCCAGAATGTTCTCATCTCTTATGAGAACCTGGGAAGGTAATTCTTTCTCACCTTGTTGGAGAAATCTTTCCTGGGTAGTAAGATGAAATATATGTCTAGAAAGATAGATTCACTTGTAGTCTAGAAGTTCTTAAATGTTATATTATATTGCATTATATTCTTTAAGCAATGGGAAAACATAAAAGATCAGAAAATGCTGTTAGATATTGAATTTACATTCCACTAAGTTCATTGTGGCAGTAATAGAGTTGAAAGCCATTGGAATAGTCAGGGCCAGACATGTTGAAGGCAGAGGGACCCAGCTGTGGAAATGTGAACAACTTACCTGGTAAGGAGTAGATCTGAAGGAAGATGAGCAGGTCATACCTGTTATTGTCACAGAGAAGTAATCAAAGTAGAGAAAGCGGCAAGACAAAAGTGTGGGTGCTTTAGAGGAGAGTAGGAACATTAAATAAAATATGAGAAGCAATGTGTTTGGTAAGATTTGAAGGAGACAATGTAAAATATTTTCTCTTTAAAATAATGCTGTTTGAAGTCTGTGCAACTTTAACAGGACACCTCAATTGACAGTGTGGCCACACATCATTTATCTGTCACCCAAATGGACATAATTTACAGTGAAAGTATGCATACTTATTAATGGCAATTAACATTAACTTGGAATATCTCAAGCTAATCAGATATATCAGCACCCTATTTATTAGGCATTATATGACTGTTGATATCAGGAGAGATTAGAGTTGGCATTTTCAATCATAAGAACCAATGCTAACGATACCCAGGGAAAATGTATAGAGATATATCTGTGTTATATTTCTTTGTTTATTGCAATCAATATACTCCTTTACTATTTACAGAGTGACTTCTTGTGTAACACCTGATCTGATTACCAAATCTATTAGGCAGAGTAGAGGAAGATCTCATTCTTAACTAGTAAAATATATTTGGTTGGCCTCTTTTCCTATAAAACATTTAATATTGTTTGTATACTGGAGTAGATTATAATCTCTATGAGGGATCTTTTCGGTTCTATTTAGATCTTTCCCCAAACAACAAATGTAGTGTCTGGCTCTTAAGAGTAATCTGTAAGTTTTTAATGAAAAGATACAGGAAATATCCATTGTTAAAAAAAAAATCCATCATTTTGGAGACTTCTGTGATTCAAATCATCAACTTGAGTCTCAGGGTGGTTTGTTTGTTTTATGTTGATGGTATCTTCAAGTCTGCTTTCTGATATGTGTACTTCTCTAAAGGAAGAAGACCAGAGATTTGATAAATAAAAGCAGGAAGGAACTTAAAATTAGAGTATGTCATGGTATTGAATGGGATTAGAAATTTTATTTTACTTTACTCTTCTTTGTAGACCAAAGTAGAGATTTTTATTTCCAAACATGAAGCACATACACTTAAAAGAAACATAAAGCAGTAACAAATATGTCAAGCCACCTTTGAGAGCACCACTGTATCCAACTTGAACAACAGGAAGGGGTGAAAAATCCAATATGACTTGAAAATATAGCACTGAGAAAAGACTAGAAGCATCCTCACAAACCTAATTAAAAATCCAACCTATCTTTTCTTGGGAGTAAGTTGAGCACACAATGCCAGGAACCCTCATCAAATGGTAATTTTACTTTGGCTTGTTCATGCAAATAAGTAATTCAGAGGATGCCTGCTGTAATAATTGTAGTGTCAAAAATATCTATGATACTATTTCAGTTAAAACTCTACACCTAATTTTTTTGTAATTATTATTTTTAATATGTTTTATTGATTATGCTATCACAGTTGTCCCATTCCCCCCCTTTATTCCCCTCGACCCTGTACACCCCTTCCCACTCGCATTCACCCTCTTTAGTTCATGTCCATAGGTCATACATATAAGTTCTTTGGCTTCTACATTTTCTTTTTTTTTTTTTTTTCAAAAGCACGTGTCACATTTAATAAGTTCCCCTCCGTGTGGCTTTAAGCCACCAGCACACAAGCCCCACCAACACTCTTAATCTTCTCCTCGGCTCTTCTGCTGAAGAATTTGGCCTTCACAATGACAGGCTGCTTTGGGAGCTTTCCCTTCCCCAGAACTTTGTAGTAGCACGATCGTACCACGTCAATGATAGGAGCGGCTCCAGTCTTGTTTTTGGCAGCGTTGACCCATGTCTGCTCACTGACCAAGGTCCACAGTTTATCCAGGTTGACAGTGGGGCAGAAGCTCTGGTTCCTCTTTAAGTGGTAGTGCCTCATACCAACTTTCCCAAAGTAACCTGGGTGATATTTGTCGAAGTTGATCCTGTGATGATGTAAGCCACCAGCATTGCCTCGGCCTCCGGGGTGCTTCCTGTGTTTGCCGATGCGGCCGTGGCCGTGGCTCACATGGCCCCGAAGTTTCCGGGTCTTCCTCAGTCTGGATGGCATATTGGTGGCCAAGACGCAAAAGCTACATTTTCTATACTATTCTTAACCTCCCCCTGCCTATCTTGTACCTACCATTTATGCTTCTTATTCCCTGTACCTTTTCCCCCTTTCTCCCCACCCACTCCCCTGATGATACCTCTCTGTGTGAACTCCATTTCTGTGATTCTGTTCCTGTTCTAGTTGTTTGCTTAGTTTGTTTTTGTTTCTGTTTTAGGTTCAGTTAATAGCTGTGAGCTTGTTGTCATTTTACTGTTCATGTTTTTTATCTTCTTTTCCTAGATAAGTCCCTTTAACATTTCATATAAAGGCTTGGTGATGATGAACTCCTTGAACTTGACCTTATCTGGAAAGCACTTTATCTGCCCTTCCATTCTAAACAATAGCTTGGCTGGATAGAGTAATCTTGGATGTAGGTCCTTGCCTTTCATGACTTGGAATATTTTTTTCCAGCCCCTTCTTGCCTGCAAGGTTTCTTTTGAGAAATCAGCTGACAGTCCTATGGGCACTCCTTTGAAGGTTACTGTCTCCTTTTCTCTTGCTGCTTTTAAGATTCTCTCTTTATCTTTAACCTCAGATAATGTAATTATGATGTGCCTTGGTGTGTTCCTCCTTGGGTCCAACTTCTTTGCGACTCTCTGAGCTTCCTGGACTCCCTGGAAGTCTATTTCCTTTGCCAGATTGGGGAAGTTCTCCTTCATTATTTGTTCAAATAAGTTTTCAATTTCTTTCTCTTTCTCTTCTCCTTCTGGCACCCCTATGATTCAGATATTGGAACGTTTAAAGACATCCTGGAGGTTTCTATGCCTCTCCTCATTTTTTTGAATTCTTGTTTCTTCATTGTGCTCTGGTTGAATGTTTCTTTCTTCCTTCTGGTCCACACCGTCAGTCTGAGTCCCGGTTTCCTTCCCGTTACTGTTGGTTCCCTGTACATTTTCCTTTATTTCACTTAGCATAGCCTTCATTTTTTCATCTAATTTGTGACTATATTCAACCAAGTCTGTGAGCGTCCTCATTACCAGTGTTTTGAACTGTGCATCTGATAGGTTGGCTATCTCTTCGTCGCTTAGTTGTATTTTTTCTGGAGCTTTGTTCTGTTCTTTTATTTGGGCCATTTTTTTTTTTGTCTCAGCAGGTCTGTATGTGGGCCTGTTACGTATAAGGGGCGGAGCCTTAGGTGTTCACCAGGGCGGGGCAACACGTCGCTGCGTTGTGACGCTGTTTGTGGGGGAGGGGTCTGAGAGGGAACAATGGCGCTTGCTCCGCTCTCTGCCCGCTTTCAGTGACTTCCTCTTCTGCCCACAATCAAATTGGGCCCTTCTGGTGCTGATTCCTGGGTGAGTGGGCTTGTGTACACTCTAGGACCCTGTGGTCTCTCCAACGAGCTCTCCTGTGAAGCTGCCGCCTCAACCCCCACAGGTGTTTTCAATCAGAGGCTTTGAGGTTTTATTTCCCCGCTAGAACTCTGGGTTGTGTGGTCTGTCTTGCTCCCCAGTTGTTCCTCCTGGTTTATCCGCATGTGGGTGTGGGACCGCCTGGTCTGCAAACCACCACCTCGCCCAGTCTTCCAGCGGCACCTTGCCTGCCCAGGTTTGCCAGCCGCCACCTCACCCAGTCCACCAGCCGCTGCCTTGCCGTGAGTCCTCTCCACCCGGCTGCCCATCTCCATCCCTCCTACCGGTCTGGGTGAGTGTTTCTTCTTTAACCCTTGGTTGTCAGATTTCCATACAGTTCAATTTTCTGTCAGTTCTGGTTGTTTTTGTTTTTAAATTTGTTGTCTCTCTTTTGGTTGTACGAGGAGGCACAGTGTGTCTACCTATGCCTCCATCTTGGCCGGAAGTCTCAGGATTTATTCTTATAACAGTGTTCATATATACTATACAGCAGTGTGAACTACAGTCATCACATCGCACATGACCTCCCTTGTGCTTATTTGTCTTATAATTAGAAGTTTGTGTCTTTTCACCACCTTTATTTGATTCCTTCTCCTTCTGCCCTCCACCTTGTTTTTGTTTGTTTGTTTGGTTGGTTGGTTTTCTATATTGAATGACTTCCCTGACTAATCCCCCATGATAGAAATAACTGAGGGAAGGCTTTCCTATTTATTGACACATTCTTTTCTTTGTGACACTCCCTTTCTTCATAATCATTCAGCTCTGGAAATGAGCCTGATTTACTTGCCCAGACAATTCTGAAGATGGCCATCCATATATCAACCAAGGAGAGAGGCCTGGAATAGATCCTGCCCTCATAGCCTTCAGAAGAAACCAACCCTACCAATATTTTTATTTCAGACTTCTCACCTCTAAATCTGTGAGACAAATATTTGTTGTTTAAGCCACTCAGTTTGCAGTGTTTTGTTATGGCAGCCCTAGTAAACTAGAACAGGAGTCTTTATTTAAACAAGTGAGTTATCTTTATCTATAAGACTTACATGCATACTGCCTAAAATATTAATGTATTTTATTATATCATAAATACATCAAAATATGCATGTACAAATGTCTGCTTAAATTCCCCTTTTATGTGGAGGGAGCTCTCTTACACCAATAATGTAGACATTAACCAAAACCAATAAATAAAGGAAGGAAGGAAGGAAGGAAGGAAGGAAGGAAGGAAGGAAGGAAGGAAGGAAGGAAGGAAGGAAGCGGCTGGAGTCTCAGGACTCACGGAGCAGTTAGGGTGCTCAGGCACAGCCTATCTCAGGGTCTCCTAGCTTCCCTGCTGTCTGGAGGAACAGTGGGCAAAAGGTGGGGTGAGGCAGGAGCTTATTTTAATCACTGGTCAAATTGATCCCTGAAACTTACATTACCAACCTGGAAACTCTCCACTGGAGAAAGTGGGTTCTCAAACTGGTATTTTGAACTACAGATCTTTACCGTGAACCGTGATTGCTGACTACGAATTGTGCCAGTCATAGAAGTAACAATACACTTGCAGTGTTTGAGGGCTTGCACCCAGTGTGTGGGTAACAATACACTAAGGGGTCCTTGGTTGGTACACACTGCCCTTGTTCAGGCCTTTTTCTGCCCTGTGCTTGTCATTCCCCTTGGCCTCTGGACTGCAAGGGTTCCCAGCTTCCTTCCGCGGAAGCTGCCCATGGATGAGCATCTCTGATCCACTGTTCCCCAATGGGAACTCCAGCCAGCTGTCCTGTAAAGCAGTCATGAAAGATGGTTGTGGGTTCCATCACCTAGAAGCCTTTTCCTGTATCTCTAGGAGGGGAGCTGGGTGTCAGAAAATACAGCTTACTGCAAGGGGTTTTCATGCAATTCAACAGACCACAGCTGAACTGCCTGCCTGCGCTGGGTGCTAGGGTTTCAAATACAACAGCCATGCCCTAGGACCTCACAGGAGGACACAGGATTGCCCAGCTCCCAGCTGAGGGAATGGAATGACTGGTATAAAGATGACCACAGAGGACCTTGTGACTGTATTACTGGTGGCAACTCTTTCCAGAGATGAAGGCCAGCCCTTCAGGGAAGCTGACATAGAAGCCTTACAATCCCCATCCCCACAGAGCAGAAGGGCAGAGCTGCTTGCTCATGAATCCCATCTGCAAAGCCTGCAGAGGCTATGCCCTGATAGAATCTGGTAGAACTTCCCTCCCAGCATGGATCTCAGGATCAGACAAACCTGAGTTCAAATCCCACTTCTGCAGCGGCAAAAGTCTTTATACCTTTAAGCCTCAGTTTTCTTATCTTAAAATGGAGGTCAGGTAACACAAAACCCTGAAAGTTGTTGTGGGAATTAATTCAAATATGGCTCACGAAGTGTGTACAAAGGGAGCGCCCACAGCACCAAATGGAACACGTTCTTTGTTTCAGATGCCATCACTCTTTCTGCCCCCCATATCTGAGCACCCCCAGAGTCTCCTTGTCTCATCAGCTGCCCTCACTAGTCCATTCCACCACTCCCACCTTCTTTATAAACACCTTCCAGATCCCACATGTGTCTTTCTGCACTCAGATATCAAACTAAGAAAAACGAGCAGGATAGCAGGAGACACAGAAGCGGGGGAAGCAGCATCTTTGACCACACTCACTTGAGTTTTTCTGCCCACCTCTGTTTGTCCTTCTCCCCTCATTCTCTTCCTCTTCTTTCTTCTCCCCGCCCCCCCCCCGCTT
>VMDR010034945.1:0-10919 GCA_007922815.1 Macrotus californicus | reverse complement strand
TTTCTGTCTAATTTGTGGCTCATTCAAAAAAAAATCCTGAAAGTAAACACAATTAATGTTAATCAAGTAAACTGCAAAGTCAGTCAAATGAATGAGTACAGTATTATTTATTTAATAACATTGGTAACATAAATTCAGATTAATGTTTATAAGAGCCAGTTAATTTGGAGCACTAGAAACATCTTAAGGATAGTATTGTGAAAATCAATAAACTAGGCTGACAAAATTTCCACTCTTCAGCAAATTGTTTCAACACAGTGGATTGTGCAGTATGGCCCAGAGGAGTCCCACAGTAAAGAGCAGTGGAAGGAGGTGCTGTCGTCGGAGTGAAATGCTATCATTGTCATTCCTGTGATGTTGTGTAGCAGTTTAACATAACTGTATTTTGTCACTTTATCTTCACAAGCTTTATTGGACAACTTGTTAGAATTTATTTATGCTAGCTTAGGGTTTATTTTTATGTCAAAATATTTTGGAAGTTTTTATTTTAATAAACATTAAATATAAATCTTTGGTTATAATACTCCATTAATTTACTTTAATGCTTTACTCTGTAAAGATTAGAATACTATGAAAAGCTTCTATACTGTCCTAAGCAAATAACCCCACTAGTTGGTAAGATTTCAAGGAATCATAATATAGGAAAAATTAACATCATCTTCCGTCCATCCAATATAATTTTTCTTCCTGCAGCATTTACTGACTGCCAGTGGTACACACATAGACAGTTACTATACCAGGTAGTAGGTCATTTCATGACTGAAGAGATTTATTGGTTATTGTTGAATAACAAACTACCCAAAACTTAGAGGTAAAACAACAGCAAGCATTTAATTAGCTCAAAAATCTTCAGGGGCACCTGAGGGCTAGAAAGCCTTGCTCATGCATCTTTCAACAACTGCTTCATGTGTGGATCACTTTGCTGATTTGGGATGAAAACTTTCCATTCTCTAGGGCCTCTGGTAGAATGAATTAGTTACCTCCGTTCTGTTGCACATAGCCTGTCATCCTCCAGCAGGCTGACTCGGGCTTGTCGCCTGGCCTGGCGGTCTCAGGGGCTGAGAGAAAGAGAAAGTGTTGAAAGCCCCTTGAGGACTAGACTGATAACTGACACACTGTCACTCTTGCCATATTCTAGTAGACAAAGCAGGTAGTCAGCCCACTTCAGATTCAAGGGATAGATAAAAAGACTGTGCCTCTTGGTGAAAGGACTGGAAAAAGTCACATTGTAAAGGTTATGGATAAAAGAAGGAAATAATTCAAATATTTTACAATCGATCTACCACATGCATTTTGTTTATAAACTTTTTAATGTTGAGCCTTTCTCACAGCTGCATTTGGAGTAACACAGAAACATGGTATACACTCTTTTTCCCACAAATTTTATGACATCAGACTATAGTTTGAAGATTATATGAATCAAAAGACAGAGTGGTAGAATGGATTTTAAAAAGTGACCCATCTACACACTACTTACAAAAGACTTCCTTTAGATCAAAAGACATATTCAGACTGAAAGTGAAGAGATGGAAAAGATATTCTATACAAATAGAAACAAAAATAAAGCTGGGCTATGAATACTCATAGTAGACAAAATAGACTTTAAAATAGTGAATGTAAAAAGAGACAAAAAGTACATTACATAATTTTAAAGGGGTCAATTCAAAAAGAGGACATATGAGTGATAAATATCCCTGCATCCTACCTAGAAGCACCCAAGTACATAAAGCAAACAATAATGGACATCAAGGCAGAAATTACCAGTGATACTATAATAGTTGGGGACTTTAATACTCCACTGACCTCAATGAATAGATTATTCAGACAGAAAATTAATAAGGACACAATGGGTTTAAATGCCACACTAGACCAGTTTGACTTGATAGGCATTTATAGAGAGCATTTCATCCAAAAACTAGATTTTTCTCAAATGCATGCGAAACATTTTCCAGGATAGATCACAAACTAGGCCATAAAACAAGAATTAATATATTCAAGAAGATTGAAATTATATCAAGCATATTTTCTGACCACAATGGCATGAAGCTAAAAATTAACTACAGGAAGAAAACTAGGAAAAACACAAATACATAGAGATTAAACCTTATGCTTCTAAACAACAGGGATCAAAAACTACCTTGAGACAAAGGAAAATGAAAACACAACTGTTTCTTTAAATTTGATGCTATTATCTCTTTAGATATTGTTTCCCATACTCTCTATTTTCTACCTTTCCAATTCCTATTAGATATATGATGGACTTTCACATTCTATCCTTCATGAATCATACTCTTTTTGCATTTTTTACATCTCGTTTTTACATTTTTCATCACAATATTTTATTGTTGTTCTGTTACTGTTGTCACAGTTTTTTCCCCTTTGCCCTCCTCTGCCCAGCCCACCTCACTCCCTGAGTCAGTCCTCACCCTGTTGTCCATGTCCATGGCTCATTCATACGTGTTCCTTGACTAGCCCCTTCTTTTTCTTCCCACCATTATCTCCCTCCCTTCTCACCTCTGGTTGCTGTCACTCTGCCCCTTGTTTCTGTGCCTCTGGTTCTATTTTGCACATTTGTTCCTTTAAGCCTGTAAATCTCTATGCATTTGCCCATTCCATTCCCTTTTCTCTGAATGGCTTTCTTCCCCTTGTTCACCTAGCAAACTCATACTTAAAGAGGTAGCTAATATGCCTCTGTTGGATATTATCTGAACCACTCAAGTCTTAATATCTTTAATACTCAACTGTGTCATCCTGCATGTTTTAAAATTAGGTGTTATTTATAAGAAACTTCTCAGATTTATACTTCCATTCATGAATTTCTATTTTAATTGTCTTTATTTTACTGTTTAACTCATTGATAGTGGCTTTATTTAATTTTGGTAACTTTTTAATTTCTGAAAGAATATCCGGTTGTGTTTCAAATATGCCCATTATTTTTATCATGGTACCTTATTAAAGTTTTCAACTGGTATCTGTAAATAATTTAAAATGCATCAACTTTAGATATAGCTCTAAGGGGGTCTAATTCTGCTTTGCTGTTACTGCCCTGCACTAATTCTTGGTTACTGGTTTTTGTGCTGGATTGCGGGTTTACCTTCAACGAGGCACTATCTGTGGGAAGCCTGTTCTGCCTGCTTGAGAGAAGGTACTTGCCGGTGCTTATGCTTGCTTCTGTCAAATTCTGGAGTGTTTTACTGACTGGGGATCAATTTTTGTATTATTTTCTCAGCTTGGGGGTTGCTGGACAATGTATATAATATAGTCTTCACTCAAGACCTGTAAGAAATTATGTCTAGGGTTTTGAATAATTTGAGATTATTAGTTATGCTTTACCTGATATCTAAGATAAAGAGACAAGTGTCCTTTTTATCTTTCTAGGCCAGCAAACTCAATTTTATTTAGTCCAAATTTTACCAAGTTTGTAGCCCCTCAAAGATCCTGAATGGCCAAAGATCTCATTCTCAGTCACCTCACAAGGCCAAAGTTTCATTTTCTTTCTCTGGACATTAAAATCTAGGCCTTAACATTGTAGAAATTAAGAACCCCCACTCCAGCTCAACCTCCCTCCAATGCAGTTGCAAACTCAGTTTAACACCCCTGTTTTCTTTTGTAGCTGTATTTCCATTTTGGACTGTAGAGAGCCTGCTTCCCTTCCTATGGGCTCATCAAATTAATTTTTAATATTGTGTTTTCCAATATTTTTTTTCTATTATAAAGCTTTTGCCCCAAATTCATGAGCTTCTACATTGTCTGAACTTGAATTTCTGAATGTCAGTTTCAGCAACAAAGAGTTTTCATACCACCATGTACGTGAAAACTTTTACAGCAAAAATCAGTCTTTCGGGAGTTCCATTTGAAGAAGGAGTGAAACAGCTAACTGAACAATTGCAATTAAATGTGGCAAGTGCTCTGAGGATGCTTTGAGAGCAGAGTACTGTCAAATGCAGGGAGGGCAAATGGATTTTAGCGAAGTCTTCATGGGGGAGTTAAATTTTCAGCCAAGAAAACAAAAAGAAAAAAATACTTCAGACCAAGATAAATGAAAATGTTCAAAGAAATACAAGTAATTATCCGGGGCTGAAACACAAACCTGGAAGAGTAATTAAATATAAAACTGAAGAGGGTGGTTAAAGCTGAGATCACAACAGACTTCTGCCATGCTGAAGAGTTTAAATTGCAAGATTTCAATTACAGTAGTGATCCCAGCAGATGTGCATTGTATAAAGTGCATCATAACTTTGTGAAATCCGGTCAGTGAGAAGGGTGGATTGAGAAGAAAGGAATTCAGAGGCCATTGCAGTAAAAGAGGCCATAAGATGATTGAAGCTTGAACTAAAAAGCTTTGTGAGCGGAATGGATGAGGATGGACATACTTAAGCAATAATCAGGACCGATGTAAGCAACTGTAGGACTTACAACTGGATAAAGAAAGAAAATTGGAATCACTCTCAGGTTTTTCATGTGAGCACCTGAGTGTTTATATTAATCACTAAAACAGACACTGCAGTATGCATCTATTTGGCACCAGGAAAATATACCCATCTTTAGAAGAGTAAGATGTAAAATGCTTATGAAACATTTAGATAAAGACACCCTCCTCCTCAACATACACACATGAAAATACATTTTTTTTCACTTAGACACACAAATTCACAATTTTGTCATTTGAATGCCAAGATGGGGACTTCCATTTTACCTGGTACCCTGGGAAAATTAATCCTTTAACCAGGGTTATTTCCCTGGTTCTAAGTTCAAAAGATAATTGGAAGATGTCTAAGCAATTGTTAAGAGATAGAAGCACCTTCCATAGCCCCATGACCAGAGATTTTGATTTCACTAGGTCCAAGGGTAGGCCAGGAATCTGCATTTTAACAGGTGTCTCACCTGATTATGAGGCAGTTACTCAACTGAACACCCATTGAAAAGCACTGCCTAGGACTCCCCTTTTCCTTAAATGAAACCTATAACTTCAATTCCTTGGTATACTCCATGAATATTAATCAATGTTGTAATAGAAGTAGAAAGCCCACACTTTCCCTGTTGCCAAAGTCACCAACAAGTGATCTTTTGACAGGTATTGCACACAGAAACTGTATTGCAGGATCTGACTAAACATGAGTAAGCAGCCAAAGCCAATGTGAGCATCATACATCAGGCTTTATACAACCTATGAAACTGAGCCAAATAAATAAGCCAGTTTAAATCACTGGCGTTATATATTGACCTGTCAGAGTGCCAATAAAGCATCAACCACTAGTCATTTTCTTGGTTACAGCCTGAATATGGGACAGGAAAATGTGTCAAATGTCAGTGAGAAGAAAAAGAATATTTTCCTAGGTAGAAATAATAGGGTTGGAAATAATAGGGTTTTTCCCACCTCAGAGTATGACGTCAGTTAATGCCAAAGGCTACATTCTCTGATTTGCAAATCCTATCAGAATAAAACTCTATTTAAAGACTCAAAAGAGTCCTATGGAATTTTTGTTTGCAGGCCCAAGCATCTAACAGGTAAAAAGCCAATAAGCTTCCTAAACCCAAATAAGGACAACTTAGCCACTGAGCCTAGGAGGTCACCCTCCCTTACAAAAGAAGAGTTTGCTCCAAGAGGGGCAGCATAGATCAATGCATCCTGTGGGAAGCCTATTCCTAATTTCAATAGAACATGCTCAGTTTAGCATCCCTTAATTTACCAATCTTGCAATGATTCCAGTGCCCCCGGAGCAGACCGAGTAAAGGGGCAGAGAGGAACTAGGATTGTTACATCAAGAAGGATCCCTTCACATGGGTGGAATCATCAGGAATAGGGAAGAAGCATTTACTCCATCTCAACAGTCATACTGTGAGATAAATAGCATTGTGTCTATATGTAAATTCTGAACATATATGTTTTAATGCTTTTTACAAATTTGTGGATCCATGAAAATCTTAAGTGTCCTTTAAAAGTATTAAAGATTACACGCATAGATAGAATGATTTTAACATTTGTGCTAATCATAATCCATCAATAGGGGGCCAACCTGAAACATTGTATTGAGTGAGAATGTGAGGCCAAATCTGGGCTCAGCAATAATATTGCTGAAATTAGCTGGTAAAGTCTCCCAAAGGCACAAGAACAGGAGTGACAGTACACGTATGCATCCGTTTGGCAATTCCTCATCCACTGTATTGGAGCGGGGCCGTTGACTAGAGATCGAGAGATTAGAATTCAAATTCATAAGTCACCGGGTAAGAGAAGCCTAACCTAGATATTAAAGCTTATATTTTATATTTATTACACCAAAAATATTAAAATCAGGGAGAAAAGTGGGTTTCAATTTTGTTCAAATGAGAACAACTTAGATCTGTTCATTGAGATAGCATTTCAGTTTAACGTTAGAAAGAACTTGGCTAAAGGCACAAAGTCAAGGAGGCCAAGAGACATTTGAGGATGCATAGCTATGCATTTCAAGTGGAGAGTAGAGAGGGTGACCTGGGAAGGGGAAGTAGGTGACAACCAGAACAGTTCTAGAACAACAGCTTGGAAGCATTTGCTGGACTTCAAATACCAGGCTGAGAACTTTGTATTAGTTCAGTGCATAATACAGAGCCACAGTAGGATCGTGAAGTAAAGAGATCCATGATTTTTGCTTCACTTTGTAAAAAGGATGCAGCTTTCAGCAATGTGGAGGATGACATAGAATGGGCAGAGAACGGAATGAATAATAGAAGAGAAATGTTTAATCAGAGAGTATCAGTGAACTCAAAGGTCACTAAATGTCCTCCACAACACGCAGTCCAGTCTGTGATTAGGCCAATTAGTACATTTTGAGGAAGAGGCTCTGAATGTTGTAATCTCTCCCCCACCATTAGTTTCTTCCTATTTATCCTAATTCTACATTTCAGACTCGTACAGAATAATCTAACCTTTGATTTTCATGACAGGACCTTAATTTTTCTTGAAAAAACAATTATGTTTTTTGTTTCCAAACTAACATAATCAGAGGTTTTGAATGTTTCTTACAAATCTTAAATTTGTTCATCCATGACAAGAATGGAAAGTAGATTGTCTGTGTTTCTTGAAGATTGGTGCTTGGAAATTAAAGTCTATTATGCTTTGTCTAGATCAGAGAAGAACAAAGTCCCATTTCCACATTCTAAATTTGATAATTCTATTACTAGAGTTCAACGATGACCTAACATTTTTTGAGCATTGACTATATGGCAAGCTTCATGCCAAGCATTCTCATGGAAAATCGTACTCAGTGTTCACAGCACCCCTAAGAAGTAGACACTTTACCTTCACCTTAAAGAAAAGAATATCCAGGTCAAGAGAGACGGGTCAAACATCTTGAAAGGAGCACAGCTGGGACTAGAACCACTTTGACCTGCCCCAAAACCCAAGCTACTAAGGATGATGTCCTTGCTCCTTCTCTTCAGGTTACATCAGCCTCTCTCGTTTTCTTTCCTTCCCTTTTCTTTCTTTCTTTCTTTTTTTTTTCTTCCTTCATCCCTCCCTTCCTCCCCCCTCTCTTCTTTCTTTCTTTCTTTCTTTCTTTCTTCCTTTCTTTCTTTCTTTCTTTCTTTCTTTCTTTCTTTCTTTTTCTTTCTTTAGAGAAGAGGCAGTGATAGCTCATAGCCAACTCATAGGGTGCCTTAAATCAGTGGTTATGAAACCTGCCTACACAGATGAATCACCTTAAAAGCTTAAGAAAAACTTCTCATGCTAGGGCCTTATTTCAGACCAATTAACATAAATTTCTGAGGGTAGATCCTGTGCACTGGGTCATTTAAAATTTTTTCCAGGTAACTGTCATATATAGCTAGTCCAGATCTGCCTTAAGTCCTTTTTACACAGGCTGCTGTTAAGTCCAGTTTCCCTTATTCTATACCTAAATAGTTGATTGAAGATACACTACAGGACCTAACATGTCAAAATTAAACTTCACCTTATAGGATTCCAGCCTGCCAAAACCTTTATGGAACCTGATTCTGTCACCCAGCATAGTTTTTAAACCTCTAAGCTTCATGTCATTTTAAAAATGTCATAGGAATTCCTTTGATATTCCCTCCCACACCTTTAAGAAAGTCAATGAACAAGAACCTTAAAGCATATCAGCTTGATATCCTTAGACACAGGAATCCAAATACATTTACATAATTATGCTTGCCTCTGGTTCATTTCCTCACTTTGTTTATAGGAATGTCATTAGTGACCTTTTAAGAAACTTGGTAAAATACAAATGTACTATTTGTAGCACATTTTTCTGCTCTACCAGTTAATAGTCTCTGACAAGAAGAATTATGTGTCGCTGCCATGGCTTATTTTTACTTATGGCTTATTCTTGTTCTTATTTCCTAAAAATCCTCCTGCATACTAATCACTATTTCAGAGTCTCGCAGGGGATTCAACCAACAGCATACAGGGTCTGGTCTGGGTCTAAAACTCACAGAGAAGGATAATGGGGACACATGAGCCACTGAGATGAGTAAAAAACAGAGTAATAGATGGCAGTGGATACACATCATGGAATGACTATATTTTAATGAGCTTGGCAGAAGAACTTTTGCATTGATAGGGCACTGGAAACATAGGGAATAAGAAACATCAAGAGTGGAGTGTCACCCTGGCCAGTGTGGCTCAGTTGTTTGGGCATGATAAGCAAAGTGAAGGGTCGCTGGTTTGATCCCCAGTCAGGGCACATGCACGGGTTGCAGTCTCTGTTCAGATGCATATAGGAGGCAACCGATCAATATTTCTCTCCCTGTCTTTTTCCCTCCCTTCCTCTCTCTCTAAAAATAAAATAAATAAAATCTTTTAAAAAAGACAGTGGAGTGTCATAGTGGCCAGAAGAGGAAACAATTCAAGAAGACAGATGTTAGCAGTACCAGATAATGTTACAAGGGTGGAACAGGATGACAATTAACAAAGACATCACTGCTTCCATGTCTATACTTGGGAAGTGTTTTAGGACATCCCCTTGGGCTCAACCTGTGGAAAGGAGGAGAAGGAAATAGGACCAGGGAAGAGAGGGAAGTTGCTGCAAATGTGATACAGTCTCAAGGGAAGGCTTCCTGGCCCTGCAAGAAGTTCTGAAGATGGAATGACAAACATGGCTGAGAGCGGGCCGTTCTGCTCGTGTTGATCAGTCCCTATGATGGTGTCCTACCCAGGAAGGGAGCAATTGTCTGACTACCAACAATTCTCTATGGACCATCCTTGGTGATCTTTAAAATGTGAAACTTAGATCATGTCACCTCTCTCTCAAAGCTCTCCAAAGGCTACTCAGGCTGACTGATGCTGGCATCCCTGACTTGACCACTCCTTCCACTCTCCTGCTGTTCCCTCTGCTCTCGCCTTCAGGCTACTTCTTTAACATGCTAGCTGAACTCCCATCTCAAGGCCTTTTTACATGCTGTGTCCTCTACTTTCCTTAATTTTTTTTCAGAATTTTAAAATTTAATTTATGGAATGACACTGGGCCTTCACACTAGCTTAATTTCATGCATGTCACTGCCTCCAAAAGTCCACTCCCAACCACTTTAAAATAAATCCACCCTTGCCACTCTGTTCCCTGATGCTGATTGAGTTTTCCTCATAGTTTATGATTTCCTGACTTGAAGTCATATTGTTATATAATATGAACATCCAAAAGTAATGATTTTATATTATACATAAAAGGTGAACCTTTGCACTAAACTAAGCTTAATTCTCAATTCAACATGCAATGTATCTCATACTCTGTTATAGCAATTATATTTGTAAAAGACTTACCTTTAAAGTGATAAGAATTGGATAAGAGACCCAGGTCTTATATCCTGAAATAAACCAGGAAAATAAGGAAACATTTTGCTTCCTATCAAGGAAAAGCAATTAATTTTTCATCAAATCAAAACAGTATCCTATCAGAATTATTGCTTGCCTTGTGAAAAAAAGAAACTTAATTGTTGATAGCACCTGATTATTATAATCGGAGAAGAACCAACTTGTCTTGGTCTTATTGTATTTTGCTTTATTATTGAAAATAAAAATTCCATTTTTTGTACCCCCAAATTCTTTTTTTTCTTTTTAAAAAATATGTTTATTGTCCTGGCCCAGTGGCTCAGTTGGTTAGCACATCCCATATACCAAAAGGTTGCAGGTTCAATCCCTGGTCAGGGTACATACCTGAGTTAGGGGTTTTGTCTTTGGTGGGGACACACGCGGGAGGCAACCGATTGATGTTTCTCTCTCACATCAATGTTTCTCTCTCTCTCTCCCTTCCTAACTCTCTAGAAAATCAATAGCTATATAAATATATCTTCAGCTGAGGATTAAAAAACAAAAATAAAAAATGTATTTATTTACTACTTATTCCCCACACACACAAAACATGAGCTCCATTATAGGAGGGACTTTGTCTTATTCATTGCTAGTCCTGTTCACTCAGTACTAGAAAGAGTATGATATATAGAAGCCATTAAATAAAAACTTTTCAAATACATGTGGAATTTGTTCCCTAAGAACTTTGAGAAAGAATTTTTAGGAGAATGGTAAAAATAAAAACAAAAAGGCAGAAATAAAAACAAAAATGTCATGAGCAAGTGATGAAAATGTACAGTCAGATAACCCAGTCAAGAAGGTATCTATTATTTAAGGGAAGAAAACAGAGTCCTAGTGTGACAGAAAAGTAAGGAAATTTTCTCTAATATTAGAGGAGAGAGGGGATATTTGGGAATATCTACACTGAGAAGTTACTAAATAAATGGTAGGGAATGAAGAGTCGAATAAGGGAGAGATTATATTGTTCAGGATTCTTTGTTACAGACACTCAAATTGAAGTAGATTAGACAAAAAGAAGTGAATAGTTTGACAAATTTAAGGAAAAAGTATGATACTGACCTTGAAAAGCTAGAACTAGTAACAAGGGTATTCTAAATAATCGCACATTTTTGCTTTCTCT
>VMDR010034944.1:0-10915 GCA_007922815.1 Macrotus californicus | reverse complement strand
GTTTAAGATTGGATAACCATGGCTGGTCTTCTCATTGAGAGAACATGGTTCCTAACCAATTTGTGGAAAAGATTGTTATTTGTGCATCTAGTTATGATATTTGATTTATAGCTTTATGAAAATGAAGCAAGGACATATATTTTGCTAGAAAATATAATATTTCTCTATTTACACTGTATATAAATAAATAAATATATAAAATCTACAGAAAATTGACAAAAATCAAATAAGGATACCATGCCTGAATTTATAATTCATGTGAAAAAAAATCTAGTTTCCATAAGTGTGTAATATTGCTCTGGAATTTGTTCTTAAGATATGCTCCTGACACATCGCTTCAGCTTCTCCTGGAAAGTTGTTTTAAAAACAGATTCTCAAGCTCTACCACAGATTAACTGATCAGAGGCTCAGAAGAGGGTCCAAGTGACCTGCATATACCCAACCTTGAGAACCACTGCTCTGGATTGCCATCATTAAGAATAGGAATGTGGAGGTTCTGGCCAAGTTGGAGGCAGAGGCAGAAACACTTTTCTTTTGCACACAAACAAAAGAAAAACAACCAATTTAAAAACAGGACAACCAGAACTACCAGAAAATCGTTTCCATGGAAGTCCAACAACCAAGGAGTTAAAAAAAACATTCACACAGACTCACAGTGCCACAACGCAGCAAAGAGGGTTGCTCTGTCCTGGTGAATACCTAAGACTCCACCACTTACCACGTAACACGTGCACTGAGACAAAGAAATATGACCCAAATGAAAGAACAGATCAAAACTCTAGAAAAAAAACTGAGCGATGAAGAGATAGACAATCTATCTAATGCACAGTTTAAAACACTGGTAATCAGGTTGCTCACAGAACTGATTAAGCTCAGTCACAAATTGAAGGAACAAATGAAGGCTACCCAAAGTGAAATAAAGCAAAATATACAGGGAACCAACAGTGAAGGGAAGGAAACTGGGACTCATATCAATGATGTGGACCAGAAAGAAGAAATAACCATTGAACCAGAACAGAATGAAGATACAATAATTAAAAAACACGAGGAGAGGCTTAGGAACCTTTGAGACAACTTTAAATACTCCAACATCTGAATCACAGGAGTACTAGAAGAAGAGGAAAAACAAGAAATTGAAACTTTGCTTGAGCAAATAATGAAGGAAAATTTCCCCAATCTGACAAAGGAAATAGACTTCCAGGAAGTTCAGGAAGCCCAGAGAGTCCCAAAGAAATTGGACTCAAGAAGTAACACACCAAGACACATCATAATTAAGTTACCCAAGATTAAGATAAGGAGAGAATCTTAAAAGCAGCAAGAGAAAAGGAGACAGTTACCTACAAAGGAGTTCCCATAAGACTATCAGCTGATTTCTCAAAAGAAACCTTACAGGCAAGAAGGGGCTAGAAAGAAGTATTTGAAGCTATGAAAGGCAAGGACCTACATCCAAGATTACTCTATCCAGCAAAGTTATCATTTAGAATGGAAGGGCAGATAAAGTGCTTCCCAGATAAGGTCAAGTTAAAGGAGTTCATCATCATCAAGCCCTTATTATATGGAATGTTAAAGGGACTTATTTAAGAAATAGAAGATGAAAAACTATGAACAGTAAAATGACAACAAACTCACAACTGTCAACAACTGAACCTAAAAAACAAAAACTAAGCAAACCAGAACACGAACAGAATCAGAGAAATGGACATCACATGGAGGGTTATCAGTGGGAAGAGGAAAGGGAGGAATGAGGGGAAAAGGTACAGGGAACACGAAGCATAATAGGTAGGGACAAAATAGTAGGAGGTGGTTAAGAATAGTATAGGAAATGGAGAAGCTGAAGAACTTACATGTACATCCCAGAGACATGAACTAAGCCAGGGGAATGCTGGAGGATAAAGAGGAAAAAGTAATTGGGACAACTGTAATAGCATAATCAATGAATTATACTTTAAAAAAAGAATAGGAATGTTCTGTAGCTCAGCTCCCTAATTGTAAAGGTGGGAAAACCCACATTTGGAAGAAAAATACTTTGCATCAATTCACATGGCAAATTGGTAGCAGAGCTGAGTTCAGAAGCAGCTGTCTCCCTCCTGGGCCTGTTTGCTCCCCGAGGCTAGGTGCCATTGCAGACCTGACTCACCCAAACCCACTGATTCAACAAAGCCTCTGCAGAAGCTTTGAGCTTCCCTTTGGAACATGACTGCTCAGAGTGATGAAGCATGCTTCCTTTGTTTCGTTGTGTTACCATCTGTCACCATCAGAGCATCTGAGCAGAGACCATTACCATAATCAACAGTGCTAAGAAGACAGACCTCTTTCCAAGGGAGGCTTTGAGGGCCAACAGCCATTTAAGGAAGCCTGAGCTAAAGGCAGAAGGTCTACCTTACCCTGCAGTGCTCTTCCTTGCCCACACAGGAGGTGTCTTCCACAGCACAGGGGTGGAGGGAATGAGGCAGTAGGTAGAGGGATGATTGGGTTAAAAAATGGAAGCAAGCTTATGGGATGGCCTTCTCTGAATCCCTGGGGCCCTGGGGTCCTGAGCAGAGACTCAACATGACTGGCTTAAGTTTGCAGTCAAGGCATATCCTCAAAAACATAAACCAGCCCTGGCAAAGTGAAGGAACATGAGGCTTGCTTGAAAAATGACTTGATTTTACCAACATATCTCAATATTTCTTCTTCTACTCCTCCCTTGTCTGAGATAGGGGGAAGCTAGAAGCAAAGCCCAAGTCTGTGTCACCTTTATTTGAGTGGCAGTGAGGGCTACAGATATTTCTCCCAAAGGAACACTCACTCAACACATACACTCACATGCACACAATACACAGTAACATACTCAAGCACACACATGCACACAACTCATACATTCATACATTCACACACACAAACTCACACACTCACACATATCCAAACACACTTTCACACACTCATAAACACATCCACACACACATTCATACACATTCACATTCTCACACACAAAGACATATTAACATTCATACTCACACTCACAAACACACTCAGAAACACACACATGGTCACACCTGCAAAGACTCACTATAAATACAGTGAAAAGGAGATAGTGGAAACAAAAATAATGTGATTACATGTGGAAATACCTATACATTTTAGATTATATATATGTGTGTGTATAGATATACATTTTACATTGTAACATTTGTTATATATCTTGTGTGTGTGTACATACATATACATACATACATATATATTATTATATATAGTAAATTATAGAGTTCAGGTGGAGACTCATTTCTGTTTGATTCCGAAGACTGTCCCATCTCCATGTTATTTAACAGAGTGAAGTTCTTAAGAATACAGCCCTAGCCACTTATCTGCTGGGAGATCTCAGCCACCTTTAATAAATAAAGCCACCTTTATTTTTGTGTTCCATGTTCCTCATCTTTAAATATATGAGATTGTTGTCTATCCATTGTGAGTTTTAACATTGTTGTGTATACAAAGAACCCTAGAGCTATGTATGCGTGAAGCACTGTATTAATTTAGTGATTATTAGTGTTACCCTCCCTTAGGACCCTGAGATGATGGACTCAAAGGTTCTCAGCTTCCCAACTTGCCCTGGAGGCACTCAGAACCTTGGAATGTGATTTGCATATCAGTGGACAGAGCTGCATCCTCAGAGTGGGCCCTGTGTTTTGTCAGCCTGCTGCCCTCTAACTAGGCCTCTCAGTGGAGTTTAAAATATGAAGGATGGGCTCCTCAAATACCCATTTATTGCAGGAAGACCAGAGGGTGTTGGAAGAAAAAGGTTAGAGAGAAGAAAACAGATTATTGGTGGTCTCCACATTCCAGAGAGGGGGGCATTGGCTGGGTAGTGCATAGCTTGTCCCTGCCTAAAATTCCAAATTCACCTCTAACTGAGACACAGCCCAAGAGAGTCCTGTAGGCACAGTGAGCACAGAAGTTATATACCAAAAGACCCCTTTATCACCCTAACCACCCCAGTGGGTATATAAACGGTAGAAATAGATCCTCAGCATTTTTGTTCTCAGTAGCTAATCATGGCACCAACCAATGAACCAACCTCTTCTGGAACCAGATTATTTCCAGGAAGCCTCTGAGGGGGAAAGAAGAAAGAAGGGCCATAAAACCCCACAGAATGGTGGCCTGCAGCAGAGAGATAGCTGGCTCCTACTTCAACCACATACTGAGGCTACTCTTGGAAAAATTTGAGTAACCTCCTAATTACTAAACCTAGTCAAATGTTTTTTCTCTCTTCCTATTTCTTCAGTTGACAGAGATACAGAGAGATATGAGCAGATCACAGGGGAGAAGTAAGGAGGGGCCGTAGGAGGAGTTTGCTGAGGCAATGGTAAACAGTCTAGGATGGGATTGGCTGAGAAGCTGAAGGCCTCCAGAGTGCATAGAAATGAAAAGAAGCCTGGCTCTCTGGCTTCTGGCCTCTTTCCCTCTCTGTCTCCCTCTGGCTCCCTCTGGCTCTTTCTTCTTCCTTAAGGATGCCTGGCTTATTTCACTTAGCATAATGCTCTCCAGTTCCATCCATGCTGCTACAAATGGTAGGTGCTCCTTCTTTCTCTCTGCTGCATAGAATTCCATTGTGTAAATGTACCATACTTTTTTGATCCACTCATCTAATGATGGGCACTTAGGTTGCTTCCAGCACTTGGCTATTGTAAATTGTGCTGCTGTGAACATTGGGGTGCATAAATTCTTTGGGATTGGTTCCCATAAGTTCTTTCAGGCCTCTTAGGGTATAATCCCAGCAGCGAAATTGCCGGGTCAAAAGGCAGTTCCATTTTTAGTTTTCTGAGGAAATTCCATACTGTTTTCCACAGTGGCTGCACCAGTCTGCATTCCCACCAACAGTGCACTAGGGTTCCCTTTTCTCCACATCCTCTCCAACACTTGTTTGTTGATTTGTTTATAATGGCCATTATGACCGATGTGAAGTGGTATCTCATGGTGGTTTTAATTTGCATCTCTCTGATGGCTAATGCTGCTGAGCATCTTTTCATATAAGCCAGGCAATGAGGGACAAATACCATATGATCTCGCCTTCAACTGGAACATAATCAACAAAAGAAAAAAGCAAACAAAATATAACCAGACACTGAAATTAAGAGCAATCTAACAATAGCCAGAGGGGAGGGGGAGGGGACAGTGGGGGAAATGGTTTCAAGGAAACAGACACATGGACATAACCAAGGGAGGGTGGGAGCAAGGGAGGGAGGTGGATTGGTTGGGATAGGGGGGAGTGGTGGGGGAAAAATGCAGACAACTGTAATTGAACAATAATAAAATAATTTTAAAAAAAAGATACCTGGATGATTGTGCTGCAACTGCTTGGATTTCCCAATGGAAAGTATTTTGGATGGGAAGGAACTCCAGGCACAGCCTAGGATCAGGCTGGCCTAGTAGAGGGTGTCAGGTTTATTCTGTGGGTATTCTAGAGGGGATGAGCTCTGGGCCAGACACCTGCCATTCTTCCAAAATTGGGTAGCTTTTGTATCTTATGTTGTTTTAATTTGTAAGTAACCCTAAGGAAATAAGATAACTAAAACTAACAGGGGGAATGCTAGGAGAACCTAGATGTTAAGAGTTTAGCCTTAACTGATAGGCTTATGTAATTAAGGCTGTAACTAAAGAGTTAAGGAGTTCAGCCTTAATTGATAGGCTTAAGTGACTAATTCTTGTGGAAAGCTATTATTCCAAAATTGTGAAGCTTTTGAATAAAGACTCCTTTCCTTTATCACCAAAACTTTGCCTCTGGAATTTTGCCGAGAGGGTGGCAGCAGGCAGCAGGATCCCAACTTGCTGTTTGGTAATAATAGCACAGGACATTGTTAGCCAGCCCCTTCCTTTGATTTACTGCCTATTCTCCTACCCTCCCACCAATCTATCCTCTTTGCCTCAGGAAGAGGTGCCATGCTTTACATGACTTGATATAGGCCCAGAGAACTTTCTAAGGGACCTCAGAGTCCAGCCAGGCAGGAAACTTGGCCGTGTGTCTGGGCCTCCACAAGGACACTGCAAGTGCCTCTATGTGGGAGAACACGGACTTTCCTGGACCACCTGGTCTAGGCCTCTTGGCTGTATTGAGCAGTTTCTATTGATCATTAACAGATGTTCATGGAAGAAAAGAGGGAAACATTTTCCAAGTTCAGGTAGTGTGGACACTGAAAGACTTTGTAATTTCTGTCACCAGATTCTTGATGGGGTGGCAAGTACATAAAAAAGAATTCTCAAGACTCAGTGGAACTCGAGAAAGTACATGTTTTGCGGGTGCTTCACTAACACTGCATCATTCAATAAGAGTGATCCAGCCTTGCTCCAAAAGACCCTCTCTGAGGATGCACTTGGTCAGCCCTAGGAAACCCTGCCATTTTGGTCATCAGCATGGTCTTCGTTAGGGATTTAGGAGGCAGGTGGTATTCCATCCATGTTGTTTCCAAAAACCACAGTTCAGCAAGTTTTCCATAAATCACTTTAATAAAAAACACATGAAAAAGTCAGAAAACTCTTTAGCATGTGTGAAATGAAATTTTAAAAATTACAAAAATACCAAAGAATCTGGAGGGTGAATCCCCTATTGAGGAGAAACTAGGCCTGATTTCTAGGTGAGATATCAGTTTCCTAACAGAGTCAGAGTGAAGGCCACCTTCCAGAAAGATTAGTTATAAAGGGGAAGCAAAGAATGCCAAGAAAAATACTACAGCTTGGCTTAATTAATTTCATTGCATGCATGTTTTCCTTCTGCCGTGGCAGCTAACTAAAGGTTTCTGGCCTGAATCACAACTGTGCTTCTCAGTCTCCATTCAGTCCTGAACTCCTATAGTGCCCTTAGGAAAATTCTCCATTAAGTGAACTGTCCTATTATTTTTATGGCTTCATCTGCTCTGGGCAATATTATAAGTTTTGAAATTGGGTTTTTGAATTTCCAAAAAGGCCAGTTTAACAGTTCTCTTACTTATCAGTGCAGCTATAAACTAGGGCAAACTTTATGTGGGAAAATGTCATCAGATCTTTAAAAATAAAATATACTCACTCTGGGAAATTCTACTTTTATGAATTTATGATACAGAAACGTACACAAGTACATAAAGACATATATAGATGAGATACATTGCATACTTGTTCCCAAACTGACTTTCCATTGAGAGGTGACTCATTAAATAAATTATACTACCAAGAGAACTGGATTAATATGCTGCCATTGAAAAAATTAAAACAGTTTTATATCGATTGACATAGAAAGATCCAATAGGGTCTTAAGTGAAAAATTAAATAGAAATACAACATGTATAGTAAACATTATTTGCATAAAACATAGGATATGCATAGTAGCACTATCTGAAAAAATACACCCCTAATGCTGATGGTGTGTTGGGGTGAGGGAAGGAGCCCTTCCCTCATGGCTGGAGCCCTCCCACGCATGATAACAGAGCATGTTTAAATCTTGGGCTGCTACCTGGATGACTCAGCAAGATATTTCCATTCTTTCTCAGCTGTTTCCATGAGACCTTGTAATTATGTCCAGAAAAACTCTCCTTCTCCATTTTATCTGCCTTATGACATCTCCTTCCTAATGCAATACATATACTTGAAAGGGGAGAACGTAAAACTGAGAAGAAAGGTAAACAATTTGGGTAAATAATTCATTTTATCTATAATGTGATTATTTTTTTATTATTTTATAACATTTCTATAAAGATTAAACAATAGCCCCCAAAATAAAAATAAATAAAGACTAGAATCAGTATCTGCTATACCAACCATATGAGCAGATTCCCATGGTGAAGCCATCTCCAGCCTTGGTTCTTAGAGGCCTTTTAAGGAGAAAGAGCAGTCTAAGATTCCACAAAACCACTCTGTTGTCCTTTGGATCCAGATGCATTGAGAAGGTGCTTTGAAGGCACCACAGACATTCAAGTGAGTTATGTTCAGCCTTGTGGAGCTGTGATGCAAAGGCAGGGAACCTGAACACAAAGCCCCCACACAGGGAGGGTGAAGAGAGGCCCACAACAGCTGGTGCTCTTAGAAGCCAAGTCAGAGCATCAAACCTGAGCCCCTCACAGTACTCATCCCCCAGCCCAGCTACTATAGAACCCACTCAGACCGGGCAGGTACAGGCCCTCTACTGGGGAGACTCCTAGTGGCCAGGCCCTGGAAGAACACAGGGCTGGTGGAAAAAGGGTGCTCCAGGGGCATCTCCAGGCAGCTCTTCCACCCAGGACCTTTAGGGGCAGTCTCTAGCTCTCTGGGCCCTACTCCTGTTGCCTTTACAGGATTCTATACAGACACCATCCCTCCAGAGCTCAGGGACTCCTGAGCTCATATAGGATCTCTCTGCTCCCGTTCCCCACTGGTCTCCGTGTGTAGGCCTAGACACATGTGGGGGTGAGGATTATTTCAAACTCCCTCCGTGAGAGTTTCTTAGCATTCCCTTCCTGATCTTACTTTGCCTATTACCTGATATCCTCTTGGGTAATCAGTTTTCACACGTGGTCTAAGGCTTTGGTTCCTTTTTAACTTCTTTGTATTATTAATTTTTAAAGGTTTTACTTATTTATTTTTAGAGAGAGGGGAAGGAGGGAGGGAGGGGGTGAAACATTGATGTGAGAGAGAAACATTGATCAGTTGCCTCTCACATGCACCCCGACAGGGGACCAAACCCACAACAAAGGCATGTGCCCTGACTGGGAATCGAACTGGTGACCTTTCATTTTGCAGAATGATGCCATACCACGCAGAGCCTTCATTTTTATTTGAATGGAATACTGATTAAATTAGTGTTTCTTTGGGAAAAACAGGTTGCCTCCAGTTTTCCAGTTTCTCTCCAGTTTTCTTGGATAAAGGGCATTCTTCTGCTCTTTTAGGCCAATTTTTGTATTTCAATTCCAGCTTTGAATGCGATTGATGACATTAACCCCACCTCATCGTTCCTCTTTCTTTAGCATCCTGCATAAGATGCAATGAAGCTGTGTCAACGATGAGATGCCTTTTCCCATTCTTTGAATGGAAAGAAGTTTCAGATACCGTGTTCATTTAAAAACAAAATTGGAGAACAGTATGTTTAGGAGGATCTCATTGTCTCCTCACAGGCACCACACTTGAGTGTCTTGGTTTTTAGGCACTGGGTGTGGAATTCAGGTAACACATCCATGAAGATTTTGTATTTTGTGACTAATTCGCTGTAATGCTGGGCTGGGAGTGGCTTTCTGAGCTGGCCTGGGTGACTGCTTCTTGATTTTCTCATTCACTACTTTGCCAGGGTGCAAACAGCAGCAGCCAGCTGGGACATTCCCTTCCCTGGGTCCAGTTAATTGCAGGTGGGGGGTGCCCTATGGAGGGGGCTTTACCCACTGAATTAGTTTCCTGTGGCTGCTGTATCAAATTACCACAAACTCTGCAGTTTTTTAAAAAATAATTATTTTGTTGTTCAATTACAGTTGTCTGCATTTCCCCACCACCACTCCCTTGCCACCCAGCCAAACCCACCTCCCTCCTTTGCTTCCACCCTCCCCCTTGGCTTTGTCCATGTGTCCTTTATAGTATTTCCTAAAAGCCCTTCCCCACACTGTCCCCTCACAACTCCCCTCTGGTTACTGTCAGTTTGTTCTTAATTTCAATGTCTCTGGTTATATTTTGCTTTCTTTTTTCCTCTGTTGATTATGTTCCAGTTAAAGGTGAGATCATATGATATTTGTCCCTCACCACCTGGCTTATTTCACTTAGCATAATGCTCTCTAGTTCCATCCATGTTGTTGCAAAGGGTAGGAGTTCCTTCTTTCTCTTTGCTGCGTAGAATTTCATTGTGTAAATGTACCACAGTTTTTTGATCCACTCATTGACTGATGGGCACTTAGGTTGCTTCCAGCACTTGGCTATTGTAAATTGTGCTGCTATGAACATTGGGGTGCATAGATTCTTTTGGATTGGTGTTTCAGTGTTCTTATGATATAGTCTCAGCAGTAGAATTGCTGGGTAAAAAGGAAGTTCCATTTTTAGTTTCTGAGGAAACTCCATACTGTTTTCCACACTGCCTGTACCAGTCTGCATTCCCGCCAACAGTGCACTAGGGTTCCTTTTTCTCCATATTCTCTCCAACACTTGTTTGTTGATTTGTTTATGATGGCCATTCTGACCGGTGTGAAGTGGTTTCTCATGGTGGTTTTAAATTGCATCTCTCTGATGGTTAGAGATAATGAGCATCTTTTCATATGTCTCTGGGCCCTCTGTATGTCCTCCTTGAAGAAGTGTCTGTTCAAGTCTTTTGCCCATTTCTTAATGGGTTTTTTGTCCTCCTGCAGTGGAGTTGTGTGAGTTCTTTACATATTTTGGAGATCAAACCCTTGTCTGAGGTATCATTGGCAAATATGTTTCCCACACAGTTGTTCTCTTTTCATTTTAATGCTGTTTTCTTTAGCCATGCAGAAGCTTTTTAATTTGATGAGATCCCATTTGGTTATTCTTTCCTTTATGTCCCTTGCTCTAGGGGACATATCAGTGAAAGTAGTGATGCTTGGAATATCTGATATTTTCCTGCCTATGTTCTCCTTTAAGACTTTAATGGAGTCATGACTTATATTTAAGTTTTTTATTCATCTAGAATTTATTTCTGTGTATGGTGTAAGTTGGTGATCAAGTTTCACTTCTTTGCAAGTAGCTGTCCAAATCTCCCAACACCATTTGTTGAAGAGGCTATTTTTACTCCACTTTATGCTTCTTCCCCCTTTGTCAAATATTAATTGACCATAGAGACTTGGGTTTATTTCTGGGCTCTCTGTTCTGTTCCATTGGTCTATGTTTCTGTTCTTATGTCAGTACCAGGCTGTTTTGATTACCATGGCCTTGTAATACAGTTTGATATCAGGTATTGTGATCCCTCCTGCTTTGTTCTTTTTTCTCAAAATTGCTGCAG
>VMDR010034943.1:0-10916 GCA_007922815.1 Macrotus californicus | reverse complement strand
GAGGCTTGACCCAGGGCACATAGAAAGTTAACAAGAGAGCCATGGAAGCCATGGACTCTTCCCTCAGGACAAGAAGTTGGATGGTAACCTTTCCAACTTTATCTTCACCTCCTCCTGACAAACACCTTTCCTCTTTTTTGTCTTTCGTCTCCTCTGTGTTTCTTGCCCATATATCATTATCTGAAGAAGCAAGTTTCATCAAGGATGATAAGGATTTTGGAATCACACTAACCTTGGAATCTCATACTTGCTGTGGGAACTTGAACAAGTTGTGCTACTTTTCTGGCCTATTGTCCCCTTTCTCTGTGGGATATTAATCTCTATTTACCTGATAGAAATAAATGAGAAATTGGGAGGCAGTTTGATATACAGCAGCAGTTTTCGAAGTATGGTCCCTGGGCCAGCAGAATCAGAATACCTGGAAGTTTGTTAGAAATGAATGTTCTCTGCCCCCACCACAAATCAACAAACTGAAGCTCTGAGACTCCGCAATCTGCGTATAAACAAACTTTCTAGGTGACTGAGACACATGCTAAAGTTTGCGAATCACTGGTACACAACAGGTGAAGCCACTGGGCTTAGAGTCAGACAATTCTGGGTTCTTCTAAAAGTGCCTTAGTTCTGACTGTTACTATTTGGGAAGCCTCAAGCAAAGCATTTTACCTACTTGCTCCTTAGTTTACTCATCTGTGAAATGGGGGTAATAGTTGTATCTTCACAGCAATTGTTCATTTATTCATTCAACAATTTTTTTAGGGGCCTATTACGTGACTGGCACTATTCTAGGTTCTGGGGGATACATCAGTGAACAAAACAACAAAAACCTTTGCCCTCAATTAGTATTTGTTCTAATGAGATTTTTGAGGATTCATTAAAACAATTATGATAATGATGTATAAAGCTTAGTACAACACTGGCACATATTGAGCACTCAGCAACTGGCAGCAATTATTCACGATGGGGAAAGGACTTGCAAACAGTGAAATGCCACGTTAGCCTAAGCTGTAAGCTCTCTGAGACTCGTCTGACTCATGCTTATGTCATCCGAATCTAACACAGAGCCTGGTGCAGATTAGGGTACAGTAAATATTTGATGAATGCATGTGCAAAAGTCAGAAATGAAAACTGACTGGGTTGACTTTATAATCCATCTTCAGAACTGACATCTCCACAATAAGCCACACTCTCCAATAAGCCTTCCTCTCTCCCTGTGTTTGTGTATTTCACTGCTTCCGAGCACTGAAAGGTAACTTTCTTTATATTCCTGTGTTGCCATGGGTCTGAAATGTCGTTGTTGCACAATAAATCTGTGTTCAGTGAATGGATGCCTGAAGGAGCACAGAAATATGCTGGAAACAGCAATAGAAGAGGGGTCAGAAGTCTTCAATTCTAATTCTCGTTCTGCTACTTACTTGTATAGTATTTGGCCTTGGCTAAGTCCATTTCCTTTTCAGACCCTCAGTCTCCTAATCTGTAACATTGAACTCATAATCACTAGCCCACCGTGGTACTGGGGGGAGACAGACCAAATTTAATACCTAACTTTTAAGGATGCTTCACACAACCACTAAATAATTCCTCTCAGGAAGAATTACTGAAAGCAGTAAAAGGGGATCAGGTAGGTAGACCTTTTCGTAAATCTTCAGACACTGTAAAAATTAAGATACTGCTTCTAAGCAGATAATCTACAACTTACAGAATTTACTGGTTAGAAACAACTCTATATCCTTTGTGCTGAAAGTGTGACCTGCGACATCAGCATCATTTGAAATCTTGATAGAAATGCAGACTCTAGGGCCCACCCAGGCCTACTAAAGCAGAATCTGCATTTTAACAAGATCCTCGGGGGATTCAGAGGCACAAGAAAGTTTGAGAAGTACTGCTTTAAATCAGACTCATAGGACACATTCACTGAAAATGTTTTGAAGATCCTCTTCAACTCCCTCATTTTACAGATGAGTACATTGGAGCTCAGCAATGAAAGGGACTTGTTTTTCTAAAAGGCAGATCTAACTCTGTCACCCCCATGTGGGAAGCCAATGGCTCTACATTGCCTGCATCCTTAGCTCAGCATTGACTCCTGCTTACCACTTAGCTCATCTGGCCCCTGCTTACCACTGTACTTGATATTGAATGCTTTCTCCACCTAGATGAGATGAGCCAATCCCTCTGACACTCTCCTCTTCTCTGAACTCCTCAAGCTATTTTCTCTGTGTGGGCTGTCCTTCCCACTTCTCTCTAATCTCAGCTCAGACGGTGACACCCTTGATACCAGCTCAGACATGACACCCCCAGTCTTTGTTTAGGATACTTTCCTAACCTTCTCTGGTTGACAGTGGGCTGTGGTTAGTCAGCTGAAATTTCCTCCACCTCTTGAAGCTCTGTGATCACCTGTTTTTACAATACCTGTTTTACCAGACTGTGAGCTCCTGAAGGGTCGAAATCATGTCTCAGGTCCCTACACAGTCAAGCACTTTGCAAGAGCTCAATTTATCCCATGTGACTAATGATTTCTAAGGTATCTTCCAGGTATAACTTTCTGCATTTTGAGATTGTGAATTCCCAGAGAGCAGGGACTTCATATTCTCTCCCTGTGCTTGGGCATAGGAGGCACTCCTGCACCACTCAGGCTGGCTGGCTTAGTTGTTGCGATTGTAGTCATTCCCATAATGTGCCCCGCACTGATTCACTGCAGCATGTTCAGCCATGCCCAGCTGACTCAACAGGTAGCCACACCAAGGGTAATGAAGGGATCCAATTTCAGGGTAAATCATCTCAAGTCTGGGCTGAGATTTAGTGTCTTCTAAAAACCTCACAAGACCTCAAATCGTGAGCCTGAGGCTTCCAGTCCCTACATAAGAACTGATACAAGTAGGTGCTCAGTACATGTTGATGAGTGAATAAATGAATGAATGGGTAAATTAATCTGGGCTTCTTCATGTAACCAAATGATAACTGTCAATAAGAAGCAGTGGTGCAGGGAGAGAGCTGTGACCAAATGTCATATAGTGTTAAAGATGAAATGTAAGTTCCTTACCTTTGCTGTGCTATAGTCTGCCCCTGCCTGCCTCTCCAGCTGTCTCTTTTACTCCTCTACATACTCTTTATGCATCAACCAAAATTATTTGTAGAGCCTGGTTTCATGCCTTCACATATATTGTTCCCTATATCTAGAATACTCTTTCCCTTCCCTCTTAATTTAGGTAATTCTTATTTGTGTTTAAGCCCAGGTCAAGTAGTACCTCTTCTAGGAAGCCCTCTCTGAAGGCTCCACTGGGCTGGATGCCTCCTCTGTGCTTTGGTAGGTGACATGCTTCTTTTTATAAAAGTACTGACCAGCTCTGACTGGTGTGGCTCAATGGGTCGGGCATTGTCCTGCAAAGGGAAAGGTCACTTGTTCTATTCCCAGTCAGGGTATATGCCTAGGTTGTGGGCCAGGTCCCCAGTTGGGGCACATGCAAGAGGCAACCAACTGATGCTTCTCTCGCACATCAATGTTTCTCTCTCTCTCTCTTTCTCCCTCCCTTCCCCTTTCTCTAAAAATAATTTTAACAAAAAATTTTTAAAAAGTACTGATTACATTGTTTTGCCGTTGTCTGTCTCTTCTCCCCGTAAGACTTGAGCACCTTGAGGGCAAAGGCTATATCTTATTTATTTCTGTATCCTCAGTGTCCAGCATATGGCATGACACAAAAAAGAGGTACATGGTCCAGTGGAAAGATGGTTGAGTAGAAGAGTTATTATTAGTCAGGGAATTTGCCACCCATAGAATTCCAGGTTTAAGAAGGGCTTTGTTACACCTGAAACTAACTCAAAATAATATTGAATTTAATATTTGTTGAAGAATAAGTTATTTACATGCATATGACTTTCTAGGAAAGGGTTATGACACTAGTGAATAGTAGATGACAGGTAACGATGCCTGGAGAATTGGAATTTATACACACACACTGTCCATGGCAGATGCATCATTTGTAGCACGTGGAGAGATGATCTTCTACAGAAGGGTACCCTGGAGACAAGGCCCCAATAGTCTGGTTGGGGTAACTGTTCCAAACTAGCTGCCACATCCTTCTTTCTCCCACCCCACCCTGACAGAAAGTAACAGAAGAGTTAAAGACAAAGAAAAAAAATGTATATACCAAGTATGAGATCTGGATTAGTTACCAAACCTGGGATCCAAGTTAACCCTATAACCTGGAGCAAGTCACTCCTCTCTCTAAACTCCAATTTCCTCACCTGTAAAATAGGAAAAACAATATCTAGCTTGCAGGATTGGCAGGAGGATTTTGTAATAATAGTTAATACTTATATTATACTTACACCCTGCTAAGTCCTATTCTAAGAGCTTTAAATACATTTGTAACTTAATCCTCATTAGAACTCTATGAGATAAGTAGAATTTTCATAGAAATATTATAAATAAAGAAACTGAGACACAGAAATGTCACATAACTTTTCCAAGATCATACAGCTAGTAAGTATGAGCTGGGAGTGAAACCCAGACAGATTGGCTTGCTGCAGTCTATGCTCTTAACAAGTACTAAATTACTACTTTTAAAAAGTCTTATCTTTCAACTGTTAAATACACTTGTGATTGAAAAAAGGTTTTCTTCCCTGGCTGGTATGGCTCAGTGGATTGAGTGCTGGCCTGGGAACTGAAAAGTCGCTTGTTTGATTCCCAGTCAGGGCACATGCCTGGGTTGTGGGCCAGGTCCCCGGTTGGAGGTATGCAAGAGGCAACTGATCGAATCAATGTATCTCTTGCACATCTCTCTTGCACATCGATGTTTCTTACCCTCTCTTTCTCCCTCCTCTCCCCTCTAAAAATAAATAAGTAAATCATTTTTTTTTTAAATGAAAGAAGGTTTTTTGTCTGAGTAGTCTGGGCTATTTTAAGATACCCTAAAGGTGATCTAGCTTTGGCTTCTCCTGAAGAACTGGAACAAGGTCTTAGCACTTCAGCCAGAGGACATTTAAGGGACACGCAGATCCTAGGAAATTAATGCCTCCAGTCAGGCCATGTTCTGGGCCCTAAAGACAGCCTATCTGGGGAGACAACCCCAGTATAGTACTGCTATAGAGGGAAGCTCATAGGGGACATCTAACTTATTTATGGAGAGATTGATCAGTAAAGGCCAAAGGAGGAGACACATGAGTATTAAAGGCAAATGGAAGACATAACTGAAGAGAGCAAGAAGGATTTCTTGGCAGATGGAATGCTATGAGCAAACATAAAGGGGCTTCAAATAGTACTATATAAGCCAAGAATTGTAACAGTTCAGTATGGCCATAGCAGAGCTAAGAGGCATGAAATGCAAGCGTTGCTGCCCGAGGCATAGACACAGGCCAGATGGGAAAGTGCTACGGTTGTCAGGTTAAAGGGTTTGACCTTGTCCTGTAGGAGATGTAGAGCCATTGAAAAGTTCCAAACAAGATCATAATATAGATTAGAAACATAATTTTTGTTTTAATTTACATTTCCCTAATAACTAATGATGTTGAACAACTTTCCAGGTCCTTGAAAGCTGTCTCCAGTTTTAAACCTCTAACTCAATGACCCTTTTGTTACCAAAATTATCTTTCTAATGTAAACTATGGACTCTAGGTGATTGATTATGATGTATCAGTTTAGGTTGTACCACTTTGGTCATATGGTGTGGGATTTTGATAATGGGAGAGGCTATGCATGTATGAAGGCAAGAGGTATTTTGGAAATCTCTGTACTTCTCAATTTTGCTGTGAATCTAAAATTTCCTTAAAAAAGTTAAAAGTCTTAAAAAATGAAAACAAACTCCTGTTCTGGAGCCCCAGCTCAGTCTGGTTAAATTAGATTATTTAGGTAGTAGGCCAACGCTGTGTAATTTTGGGAGCTTCCTAGATGATTCTGCGCTGGTTGATGTGGCTCAGTGGATTGAGTGCCAGTCTGCGAACCAACCAGTCGCTGGTTTGGTTCCCAATCCAGGCATAGGCCTGGGTTTGCAGGCCAGGGCCCTGGTTGGGGGTGTGTGAGAGACAACCGATTGATGTATTTCTCACACATGCTCTCTTTCTCCCTCCATTCCTCTGTCTCTAAAGGTAAATAAATAAAATCTCTAGATGATTCTAACATGAAGTCAGGATTGAGAACCTTTTAAACAAAGGCACTGGTGATACGATATCAAGGGGGAAACTATTTGAGAAATAAATCACCCATAGAATTCCTAGTCTGGCGAGGGATTTACAGGCCTCAATATCTGTTGAAGAACAAGTTAATAACTTACATATAATCCCCAGGAGGTAAAATTGGTAGAATTTGGGTGATTCTTGGTTGTAAGGGGTGAAGGAGAAGATGTCAAAGATAATACCCAAGCCACCCTTAAAAACTCATCTATAGGGAGCGGGGTGGGATTAGCTGGGGTGGGGGGAGAGTGATGGGGAGAAAATTCAAACTGTAATTGAACAACAATAAAGTAATTAAAAAAAAAAAAAAACTCATCTATAGCCCTGTGCTCCTGAGATAGGGAGCTCAACAAAGGGAAAAGGTTTGGGGAAAGATAGGGAGTTAATTTTTTGACCTCTTGCTATGAGATACCAGTGGGCTATCCAGATGGAGTTTGCATTTGGCATTGGATGTACAGGTCAGAAGCTTGGAAGAAAGATTTGGGAGAAAAATCTTGGATGCATCAGAATATAGAGCTGGCCTCTTCCTGTCTATGAGAAGTTATCAGAGAATTTGCCACCATTCAAGGAAAGCATAGAGAGTACAGAGATAAAGAGACTGACGTGTGTGTAGGGTGTTTTCAGACTTCAGAGATGAATACACTTTGAGTTTGGTGAGATTAGGACATGGGAGTGGGTGGCTGAAGTGGTGGGAGAGTCATTAGAATTGAGAAGATAAAGGAGCAGAGAGGCCAGACTGCTAGATGGGTCACTGAGATGAATGTTGAAGTCACCCAAGTTGTAGGATTGCAGTAGCCTAGTGGTTCTCAAACCTTATTAAGGATCAGGATCAGTTGGAAGACTTGTTATAACATAGATTTCTGGGCCCCAGAAATTTCTGATTTTGTTGGTCTTGGTGGCCCAAGAATTTGCATTTCTAACGAGTTACCAGGTGATGCTGACACTGGTGGTCTAAGGACTACACTTTGATGATTACTGCAGCAGAGTAAAGCCTGGGTCAGGTGCCAAGGTCTTCCATGAATGTGTTTAGTGGATGAAAGCAGTGAAGAGGGAGGGATACCAACCCTGAAGAGTTGACCTAGAATGTGGCCCTGCCACTCAGACACCCTACCTAATGGTCAATTCTTTGTCTACCTTGGGCACATACTCCTCCCTGCCTCTATACTAGAAGTTTGGACAGCCTTCATCTCCCCTCCTTGGTTTAAAGTTTTAAGCTCTGCTTTGATTCTTATTCTGTGGAATACACTTCACCTTGATAAACCTAGGAACCTCAGGGGGAAAAAAAAGACTTAACTGCCGAACTGCTTTCTACCCCCAGAGGTTTCACTGTGTGTTGGGGAATGAAGAAAAGAAATGGAAGGGAACCCTAGTGCACTGTTGGTGGGAGTGCAGACTGGTGCAGACACTGTGGAAAACAGTATGGAGTTTCCTCTGAAAACTAACAATGGAACTGCCTTTTGACCCAGCAATTCCACTGCTGGGATTATACCCTAAGAACCCCGAAACTCCAATCCAAAAGAACTTGTACATCCCAATGTTCACAGCAGCACAATTTACAATAGCCAAGTAGTGGAAGCAACCTAAGTGCCCGTCAGTCAATGAGTGGATCAAGAAACTATGGTACATTTACCTGATGGAATACTGCACAGCAGAGAGAAAGAAGGAGCTCCTACACTTTGTGACAGCATGGATGGAATTGGAGAGCATTATGCTAAGTGAAATAAGCCAGGTGGTGAAAGACAAACACCATATGATCTCACCTATAAGTGGAACTTAATCAACAAAACAAACAAGCAAGCAAAATATAACCAGAGACATTGAAATTAAGAACAAACTTGACAGTAATGAGAGGGAAAGTAGGAGGGGGTAATGGGGGGAAGGGGGAAGGGTTTTCAGGAACATGTATAAAGGACACATGGACAAAACCAAGGGGGGATGGGATCAGGAGTGGGAAGTGGAGATGGCTGGGGTGGGAGGAGAGTGGTGGGAGGAAATGGAGACAACTGTACTTGAACAACGATAAGAAAGTTTTAAAAAAAGAAATGGAAAAGAAAACTCTAGAGAGGTCATTTATAGATTAAGTGAATAATAGCAGGCAGATTTTTCAAACTAATACTATTTTTCACAATAAACATGTTTTGTGCCTCCATGTAACTCTCTGAAACATATTTTACAAGATTTAGAAGTTAGCCTTGTCTATTTACATTAAAAGGAAAATACAGGAGGAACTTGTAATTTATATGAAAAAGCATGGTAGAATATAATCTTATTAGAGACCTCTGCCTCAGCCTGATTAGTTATGTAAGAAGGTTCATTTTATATCACTGTACTTATAGGTCCAAAGAGTTTGTTTCCTTCCTGTACAAATCCCTCTGTCCACTGTTCATTTTTAATTAAGACAGGATGAGAAGATATCTAATTGATTTTTAATCTACATTTCTTCTCTCTGGAGACATAATGTCTGATTCCACAGTCAGGAGTTTTCACCAGCTCCAAAGGTCAGGAGGTCTTGGAGCCATTGTGTAAATAGGATTTCCTAAACACAGTCTGATTTCTCAGAGTTCCTGTGACCCATGTTTAATATTAGCTACTTTCTGTATACCCTGGAGGCAGAGGTACCTAGAGAAATAAAGGCTCTGGTTAGATGAGCACAGAGCCAGAATGTTAGAACTGGTAGAGACCTTGGAGTTTACCTCTCCTCCTGACCACTCAAGCCCTCAGACATTTTACAGATGATCAAACCCACTCCTGCAGAGAGAAGAAAGATTTGCCCAAGGCCTCCGTATCTCGGGGGTCCAAGTGGCTTTAATTAAAGGTACAAATCCCACCTCCCCTGGGTTAGAGCTAGGAAACTAGAATGCAATACTCTGGCTCCTGGTACAGTGCTCCTCAGTCTCGTCCTGAGACAGTACACTTCTGCTTCAGCAGCAGTCCAGGGAGGTATAAAACCCTTCTGTTTTTCTGCTCAAATCATGCTCATTTGCCTTCTGGCATCTGATAGAAGACACTAAGAAGGAAGGAGAGAGTAGAAGAGTGGTTCTCCCAGTTCTTTCCTGGACCAACATCATCAGCATCTTCTGGAAATGTGCTAGTAATGCAAAATTCTGAGCCTCAACCCTGACCTAATGGGTCAGAAACCCTGGAGGAAGGACCTAGAAGTGCTCCAGTTGATTCTGATAAACACTAGAAATTGATGATGAATTATAGTAGAAAATTATGCATTAGAAAGACTCCTTGTTCACCTGGTTCTTCCTATCTTAGAAATTCCAGTCCCCTCCAAGGCTGGGAGGCCGTGGAATGAGATGAGCTCTGGGGTCAGATTTAGCCCTTCCATAGCTGACTGGTGAGGTCTCCAATCGCTAAGCCTGTGTTTTCTCATCTATCAAATGGAATAATAATCCCTTCTACCAGTCTCAGGGGATTGTCCTGAAGATTAAATGTGAGGTTGCCCAATAAACTGCTTTCTGAAAAACTGTGTGCTGTGTGACCTTGTGAGGAATTACTAGAGTCTGTATCTGGATTGCTACTTTTAGCTCTGAAAAAAAGTCTCTCTGACTCCGTCTAGCTCTATATGGAGAGTACTCAGCCCACCAACCAGGATGAACTCTTAATAGATGATGCTTATTGGAAATGTCTGCCCTGAGTCCTGGGTTCTGATGCATAACTGGAATGGAATCAGCACCTCATGTTCAGGAGTAGCCAGCTGAAATTTCACCATACTCAGTAAGTTTGTTTTCCCCTTATTAAATTGCTAAGGAGGAGCTTGTTTATTTTTAACTGGGAGTCTTTTTCATTATTCAACAAAGTACAAAAGACAGTATAACTTTAGAATGGTTCCCTCCCTTAAAGATTCCGGGCACCGGATATTAAAAGTAACAGAAAATCCTGTCTCGGAAATAAGTGAATTGTATTGAAATTCCTATTCCTTTGCTTTTGCAGTTAACTTTCTTGAGTCACTGACTTTTAAAATTAGGAGGAATGTGAACAATCATTGGTTATATTTTTTTAACTCCTTATAGAACTCCTGTCTATTGTATCCCCAAACATTTTGTAAATTGCCCCTTTTTGCACTTCTCTGGTAACCTGGTGTTTACTAGTATAAGCAGCCCATTCTGTGTGGGACAGTTCTTGCCGGTAGACCGCTCTTCCCTTTGCTGAACTGAAATCTACCTTCCTGGAGATTCCCATCCCCTCTTTGCCTCTAGCTTTACATTCTAGAGCAAAATGGAATTGATATTCTCTTAATAATAATAACAATAATCAGCTATCATTAAAATTATGAAGAAATCCTTCTGTTTCTGTAAACAATTGAATTTTTGGAGAAATAAATTATTATAAGCCCTGAAACCTCAGGTTCAGTTTGATTATAATTAGAGAACAAAGGTCCAAAGCTTTAATAGCAGGAATTTTTAAAGGATCCAAGTGGTTTTGAGAGGGCGGAGCACTAAATTAACCATTAATTTCTGTTTACATAGATAAGAAGAAAGACTAGTGTATACTTATATACCATTTATCATTGAATTTAAGTTAAAGCTATACTTACTCTGAATCTTTGCTCATAAAGTTGAGTTTCTATGTTTATCAAAAGGAGCAGAGCTTCCCAGTAATATTTAAAGGTTTATTTTAGTAGTTTCAAAAAATCTCAATTTGTAATCTTAAAATTATGAATTGTTAGGGTGTTTGTTGTAGAAAACAACATTTGTACAAGAGAAGTTATAAACTCTATTTGCCAAAGGAGGTTGATTATATTCACC
>VMDR010034942.1:0-10915 GCA_007922815.1 Macrotus californicus | reverse complement strand
CTGAACCTAAAACAGAAACAAAAGCAAACTAAGCAAACAACTAGAACAGGAACAGAATCATAGAAATGGAGTTCACACGGAGGGTTATCATCAGGGGGGTGGGTGGGGAGAGAGGGGGGAAAGGTACAGGGAATAAGTAGAATAAATGGTAGGTAGAAGATAAACAGGGGGAGGTTAAGAATAGTACAGGAAATGTAGAAGCCAAAGAACTCACATATATGACCCATGGACATGAACCAAGGAGGGGGAGTGTGGGGGGAAGGGGTGTGCAGGGCAGGGGGTATGGAGGAGATGGGACAACTGTAATAGCATAATCAATAAAATATATTTTTAAAAAAATGACAGAGCCTGGACTTGTCACTGAGAAGTTAGCTGCTCTGCGTTGTGATGCTCAAAAGAAGGCACAGATTCGGCAACATTCTCCTCTCAAATACGTGTGTGTGTCTTCGCTCTCTCTGGTGTGCTTTGAACTTGTGGACAGTCTGTGGCTACAGTCATTCAAGTTTATCCATTTAAAAATAGCAAGTGAAGCATATACTACTTGGAGTTAGGCAAGGTGTATATAATCCTAAATAAAAAATGCACATAAATTGAGCAAAAGAAACCAGGCCCAGAGACTATATACTGTATGATTACACTTACATGAAGTTAAACATTAATAAACAATGTTAGAAGTCACGTAATGGTTACTCTCAGGGAGGGAGAGTGTAGTGGTTGGAGGACACCGGATAGGCTCGTAGAAGGCTGGTAATGTTCGGTTTCTTTGCTCTGGGGGGTAGTTACATGGGTGCGTTCACCTTTTATTATTACATCAGGATGTTCGCTTGACTTGTGCAGCATTTTGTATGTGTTGTGCTTACATAAAACTTTTTCAAAAAGAAAAATAACCGGAGAGGGCCCCTGCTCGGTGCAGTGATGGAGGTGTTAGTCTCTTTGACGTCCTGCTAACTTTGGGACCCCATTTGCCTTGATGTTTCATCTATTCACAAGTGTTGTGATGAGTGTTCACTGTGCTGTTGTAATACAATAGTTCACCCCATGGACTCTGGAACCAGTGCAGCTGTGTTCAAGCCCTGGGTCCACCACCTGAGAGCTGAGTGACCTCCTCACTGACAGGCTCATTGGTGCCTATCTGCTTCATTTTTCTCATGTCTAAATTGGGACCTGATGATAATAGTATTGGGGACTGTAATGATGATGATGGAATCTACTTTCACAGGTTATCAGTATTAAACTATTTATTATGCATTAAGCCCTTAGAACAGTGCCCAGCACATACATTTTTATTCCCCCTTTATTGTTGTCTGCACCATAGACTAGGATCAAGAGGGAAAGGAGAAAATTAAATTCCCACGGTGACTCCCAATCCCCTTGCAATCGATGCTCCAGATACAACATAAAGAGCCCCATTGCCCCGGAACCACTACCAAGGTGTAGGTACTGAGGGGAAAAAAGAAAATGTATGACATCAACTCCACTTCTAGAAACCTATCATCTCCTTTAGGTTTCTTGCAAAAGAGCCTGGCAAAAGAAAACCTTGTTATATAAATGTGGCTTATAAAAAGTGTGGGGGCCAGCTGTACCAAGAACATTTGGGAACGTTTTCAGAAGCTCTGCTTTATCTTCAGTCAGAAGTAACAAAGAATGTGAAGTAGAACCAGTCCGTATTGGTGTATAAATGCAGCTGGTTTCGGGATATTAATTTTGTATTCTGCTACCTTACTGAATTCATTTATCAGCGCTACTGGCTTTTTGGTGGAATCCTTAGGGTTCTCTATATACAATATCATGTTATCTGGGAATAATGAGAGTTTAACCTCTTGCTTTCCTCTTGTTTCTTCTTGTCTGATTGCTGTGGCTAGGACTTCCAGTACTTGTTGAATAAGAGCAAGGAAAGCGGACAGTCGTCCTCTTGTTCCTGATCTTCAGGGAACCGCTTGTAGTTTTTGCCCATTGAGTACGATGCTGGCAGTGGATTTGTCACATATGGCCATCATTGTGTTTAGGTGTGTTCCCTCTAACCCTCTTTGCTGAGAGTTTTGTCATAAATGAGTGCTGGGTTTTATCAAATGCTATTCTGCATCTATTAATATGATCATGTAGTTTTTATCCTTTATTTTTTTATGTGGTATATCATGTTTATTGATTGGCAGATATTGTACCAACCTTGCATCCCTGGAATAAATCCAACTTGATCATGGTATATGATCTATTTACTGTATTGCTGGATCTGGTTTGCTAATATATGTTGAAGATTTTAGCTCCTATGTTCATCAGGAATATTGGCCTATAATTTTCTTTCTCTTTAATGTCTTTGTCTGGTTTTGGAATTAGGATAATGCTGGCCTCATAAAATGAGCTTGGGAGTCTTCCCTCCTTGAATTTTTCTCAATAGTTTGAGGAGAGGTGTTAGTTCCTCTTTGAATGTTATAGAATTCACCTGTGAAACCATCTGGTCCAGGACTTTTGTTTGTTGGGAGCTTTTTGATCACTGATTCAGCTTCACTTGTTGTAATCTGTCTGTTCAGATTCTGTGGTTCAGTTTGGAAGATTGACCATGTCTAGGAATTCATCCATTCTGTCCAGATTGTCCAATTTGTTGACCTACAATTGTTTGTAATATTTTCTTACAATCCCTTGTATTTCCTTTGGTGTCAGTTGTTACTTCTCTTTCGTTTCTGATTTTATTTACTTGGGTCACATGATTTCATGATGTGTGGAATCTAACAAAGTAAACTAACAAATAGAAACAGACTCAGACACAGAGAACAGACTGACAGCTGTCAGAGAGGAAGTGGGTCAGCAGCTAGGTAAAAAAAGTTCATGGGATTAAGCAAAGAAAAAAACTCATAGACACAGGTGACAGTAAGGTGATTACAAGAGGGAAAGGGGGCGGGGCAGGTAGAAGAGGGTAAAGGGGGGATAAATGTGGTGGAAGGAGACCTGCCTTGTGGTGGTGAGCACACAATACAATAGACAGGTGATGTGTTCTAGAATTGTACACCTAATCCTATCTAATTTTATTAACCAATGTCTGAACTGGGCACCTGGTTGAACCACAGTAAGGCCTCTGTGTAAACTTTTGAGATTCTGGTGGGTGGGTGCAGAGACCTACTCTTCTTGCAGCACTCGAGACAAGTCTCATATGTAAGTCCCCTTGATTATTAAAACTGCCACCTACCCATCGAATGGCCTGCCTCTTTCTTTGGTTTCCTAGTCCTCTGTGTATGGGGACCAGTTTTGAATTTCACCTGGGGGACCTCCCGGGGTTGCAAACCAACAGCTCCCCATCCAGGCCTGGCGGTGGCATTGCAGTTGGCAGCTTGCACCCGTCTTTGGGACAGGACATGATTAAAGGGGTTTTATAACTAGCTTCCTAGCACTGGTACTTAAGTCATTTTTCACTTGCTGGGCCCTTGTCAACCGTGGGTTATTCCCTTTTTAGACCTAGTATTGTAACTGGGTACTTGGAATTTGTGATGCTAATGGCAGCGGTTTTGACTTAGAGAATGACCCAAAGGTCTGCGAAATGAAACAAACTTTTTATTTGGCCGAGGTCAAATTTGAGAAGCATTCACTTGTCAGAAGTTCTGTTTTGCTTTCTCTTATTGTCTGGTAAGAGAAAGTTGGAACTCTCATGAAGACAGAAACTTTATGTTCTTTCGAAAAATGGCCCCACAAAGGAGTGTAATACTTGGCACTGACTATACAAGTAAGAGAATATTAAGAATAGGTCAAGGCACATTGTGAGGCTGTATTGGGAAAAAAATGATTGTTTATGTAGTTTTCTAGGTTTAAATAGATGGTTTTAAGGAGTGTTCTATAAGCTTTTGCTTACATCCTCTTAAAAAGAAGTGTGAAAAACTATGTGCTGCCTCACATATTTAAAATGTTTCACCATGAGTTGAAATAGATTAATTTGTAATAATGATAGACTAAATAAGTGGCTAGTTACAATAAACATTTTATGACACGATGATAAGATAGGTTTATCTACTTTATATAAATCCCATAACATTTTTATCCATGGTTTTATTTAATTGGTAGCTCCAGAAACATTCCACATCCACGGCGATACGTTTAAAAGAGTCAGTGGTACTAACCCATAATGCTTTGGGCTGTTCTGAGTTCAGAACAACCCAACATTGAAAAGGTAGAAGGTCTAATCAGAAGGGGGAAAAAAATGAAGATTAGCATTCTCCCTTATATCGTCGTTCATTTTAACTTTGTTTTGGGGCTAGAAGGAGAGAGATGGGTAAGCTATCCACTGTCTTACACTATGGTTTCTTGTCTGCACAGGTTATAGATGATAGCATATAATGTGTTGTCACGAGGACCAGTTTCTTACCTGGGTAAAGTAGCTCCTTATTGTTGATGTGGTTGTTCATTGTCAGAACCTGAGGACTTTAACCTTTAGAAGCCCCTTTTAGTCCATTCCACTTGGGGTGCCTCTGGTTGTTTGGAGGCTTTTCTCCATAATTGACTTGAAAGTTGTATCCTCCTCTTAGTCCTTTGTTACTTCTAGTTCTGATTTTAGCCTTATTTCCACCTCTGCATGACTGGCTAGTATGCATTTGAAAATCGATGGTATATCCTGTCTAGGCTTTCTAGGCTAAGCGATTTCTCAAACTTCTACTAATCCACATGGATACCTCTGCAAAGTAAAAAAAATTAAGACTCCCAACTTTTGGTTGAACAAATATTACCTACTAGGAAACTGCTAAGAAATTTATTAAAACTCACTAAAATATGGCACATATACATTAAAATGAGAGAGTATGTTTAACAGTGGGGAAGGAAAATTTTAATTTAGCATCCTGCCAAAAAGTCTGCCACATGGGGCTTGGGAACATTATGAAGTTCCCATTATACATGACATTGAGGAAATTGCTGCAGCTAGGGCTGTCTTGAGTTGTAGTTGGTGTTCAGTGATCCTTCCCACATTCATATTTGCAGAAATACTTTTTTGAACCTGTATTTTGTGAGTCCTGATATTTTGTGATTACACCACTTTGAGTGGTACTTGATTCTCCAGTTCTTTGTAAGTACTGAGTTCTTTTGAGGTAAAAAAGTTGGAGAGCCCTGCTTTACGTCTTGGATCTTAACCAGGTGTTTGGGCCAGACTCACCTGGAGAGTTTGTTTCTCCCGCAAAGGCACATGCACAGGCTTTATCTCAGAGATTCAGAGTCAGTAGGTCCAGGTACTGTCAAAAATCTTCCCAGGTGGTTCTTATGCTTGGCTGTAGTGAGAAGCCACACTGGAATCAAAAGAGACTGGTTACGTAAAATCCATTGGTGATAGATTAGGGAGGTGGGAGAGAGCAAAGCAGGCAAATCCCTGCGATCACATCCAGAGTAAAACAGAGACACCTTCTTATTTTACATGGGTGAGTACAGGATAGCTAATAATTAACGAGGCACATAGAAATGAAACAAGGTAATGATGAGGGGTTCTAAGTTTAGGTGCTGTGGGAGATTGTGCCCTGAGGGGTCAAGAAAAGGAGAATTACTCTGACATTCCAAGGGTCTGTTGTCAAGCTGCAGAAAGACAATAGACAGGCTTACTTACGATAAAGGTTGACCTTTGTCAAGGAAGCTGCAGGCCAAGAATGTGACTACCTACCCTAACTCTTTTTAGTTAGGAATTTTTGTGTTCAGACCATCCCATGTGGTTACTTCAGTCTCTGAGTTTGTAAGGCCCACCATGCATGTGGCCCCTTTCTCATTCACACCCCTAATTCACTGCCGCGTCTGGTGTGATCTGGCTCGCATTTCCACCTCTGTCTGTTTGTTCCCATTGCCCTCCTTCAGGCTGGCAGCACTGCTTTTTTCCCCTCACTTGCTTTCTTACTTCCATCTCTTCCTGGGCTATCAGCACTATCTTAGTCACTGATTTAGTCTTGTCACTCTGGTGGTGAAAACCTGCAATGGTTTCCCACTGTCTCCAGGAAAATCCCAATTCTCTGCATTGGTTTGAAAGGCCAGTCAAAATCTGCCTCCATAATACCTTTTTAGTGCTACCTATTGGTTCAGCCATTATCCACGCCTACCTCTTCAAAAGCGGATTCTCCTCCTCACCCATCAAAATCCATCTGCCTTTCTTTATGGTTTCCTCTTCTAGCTTTAAAGTTATTGCCTCTCACAGAATTTGGCTTGTAGTTCACTTTTTTCTTTTGTTTTCTTTTTCCTTGTTTGTTTTTCCATGGGTGTTGAATAGATGAATGCACATAGGCATGGATACCTAAGCTGTTCTGGCCAATGCCGTCATGAAACACTAATAAAAATGCTTGTTTTATTCTCTTCATTTAATTTTATTTTTAAGAGGAAAAGGTATTGCTTTAGCATAACTACTTCTTAGTCAAAGACTTCCCTAGAGTGAGTGGAGAGTGGGATTGCATGCACAAGGGGGAAAATCAGGAAGAAAATATTACCCAGATGGTAAAAAGTGGTTGTATTAAGGTGGTAAAATGACGGTTATTATTTCTCCTTTTGCTCTTCTGGTTTTCTAGTCTTTTGTATTACATTCTGGGGATGTATGAGCTATGTGATTATGCTTATGGTCTTATCCTATTTTTGTTACATTAACTATAATGCACTTCCTGTTTTTATAATAAAAGATAAGTTTCATTTTACAATAGTATTTTTTCTGGAATCTAGTAACAGACACTTTTAAAAAACCAATACATTTTAAAAATAACATTAAAATAAGCAGTACAGTACACAGAAGGGTCCTTTGTGACAATATTGGACTGCAAATTCTTCCTCCAAATTTATATTTTTTTTAGATTCAGGTAAAGATGAGTCAAAGTGTTGATGTCACAAAAAAGTCCCTCTCTTTTTCTGGTAATAAATTATACAGTTTGATTGTTTTTGAGTAGGAAAGGGTCATAGTTCTCAAGGGCATTCTTAAGTACTTAATGTCTTAAAAGACATTAATTTGATTTTAACATTACAACTTTTATGACTGCACATAAAAGGGCTTCAGGAATGTATCTAATGGGGCAAAGGTTCCCCAGGGACAATAGTCATCTAATCTAATAGAGATGAAAGATTAAACATATACCTGTCCCTAGAGAGAAAAAGAATGAATAAGGTAACTGGCTCAGGGCCCTGGTGTCACCTGGTAACAGATGTTGCACTTGCACCTGGGATACATCGTTAGTAGATGCAACAGTTGCAGATGCCTGGGAGGTTGTGTCTGAGTTGGAGGAGCCAGAAAGATTTTGTTATTCTCCAAAATGAAGGCAACAGGGGCTCAGTCTTGTCCAGAGGCCAGGCCGTGTGGCTCCTGAGAACCTGGTATATCTGATCTGGTAGGAAATCCTCCCTGGGACTTCCTGGTTGGGGACAGTGTGACAGGGATTTTTCACAGGCCTGCTGTGTAGAGCCGATCTTACCAGCTGTGGGCTTTGCTTTGACTCTTGGCTCTTCTGCACTAACGCCTCAGGGAGGAGAGAGCGATGGGGGCTTGCCGTTGACTCCGTGAGAGTAGTGTTTTGTTTTGAGAGACTTTTGTTGTTTTCATGTTGCCTGGATCTAGGAAGACTTGCCATGCCAAAGCGCTGCTTTTGCTCCTGATTGTCTCAGCAGTCACCGGAGAGAGAAAGGGAGGCCGAGAATGGCTGCAAATCATATGGGCCCAGGTTTTAAAAATTCTGTGCATGTGGTGATCTTTTGGTTCTGTCCTTCCTATAAATTTAGAACAAGTTCTACTCTTAAGCCATAGACAGCTTAAGTAAGTTTTCTCCTTGGGTGCAAGAAAACAAATAAGTTAGAGAAGCAAAAAAAGAAAATATCAAATACTAAGGAAAATATTACATATTTAATGTTTCTTCTATAACATCAGAAGTAAAGGTAGATATAGCTCCTTCCAGGTAATTTTTTTAAGGGAAGTTTTTTTTCTACTAGAGAAATTAATTTAGAAAAATTTTTGAAACCTGCCCCAAAAATAAAGCATAAGAAACTATAGATAGTTTCATATCCTAGAGCAACATGTTTCTATCAATCTAATGTCATAATGATAACTGGGTAAGTCTAATCTCGGTCAGTATACAGGTACAGTTCCTGCCAGAAGGGAGCGAGGGCTGTATGATCGTATTTGACTTTTTATAACATTGAAACAAGAATTTTCCCATTATAAACTTCTGATTAAGCTTTTAAACATTCAAGATTTCACACACATACTATAAAACACTGAATATTGATCTTTAATTTATTTTGAAAATAGACTACAATTCTAATGCTGTATTAATTTAAATGTTGTGGCAATTAAAAAAATAAGCTGTTACCAACTACTGGGCTTGCTCTTTTTAAAGCGCACACATGGGGATTCTGGTATCTTCGGTCCTGCTGTGATGGGGAGGAGCAGTCCGCACACAACTGCTGTGGCCTGGGCCCTGAATGCCGGGGTCACTGCCTGTGGGCGATTCGGGCAATCCAGAGCGCTGGGGAGTGTGTGTTTGTCTGTTTGTTTGGCCTTGGCATTAAGTAGATGAAGGATCACTCAACCATTCACAGTAGAAAACTGTATGAAACAAAACAAGAAAGACCGTACCTTGAGGTTGAGAATTCTTTCATGGCTGAGCAGCAGAAAGCTCGGCCTCAGAGATCTATGAGTTCATCGCCAGACTGAACTTTTTATGGAGAGTGTCTCTTCCCCACACAGCGCTGGGTGTCCAGAGGCTCCTTTCCCGCAGCGATGCTGGAGGGACAGGGTCTAGGTGAATTATGCCTGCCCTTCCTCCTAATAGAGTACAGAAAACAACAAAAATTGCTGCAATTAGATGCCCCCTTCAGGAGTAATTTTTACTTAGTGGAAAGACTATAGGCTCTTGTGTTTGTTTACAGTTTGTCATTTCTAGATGTACGTTAATAAATTTAAACTGTTTTTTTTAGGTAGTTACAACAAAACCACTCCAAATGTTTATAGGCAACATCTAGGACATTTGGAATGTAGTCCTTTCTCACGTGTTCTAAAAATTATGTTTTCATCGGTCCCAGGCCAGACCATCAGTAGTCATTTTCAGTAGTTAGCTTAAATTCTTTTTTCATGTGAAGAGGAAAGGCAATGCTCCTGTTTTCTCAAGAGTTCAGCTGCATTTGAAGATTGAATGTTTTTCTACCTTCTTTTCTGAAATTTTTGTGTATATTGTTTACTTTTGCTTCATCAATTGTATGTATCTAGGGGCCCAGAATTATGGGTATACACATATAATCTTTATTTTTTTAAGCTTCCTTTTACTGTAAAAACATATTATGATTCATTTTGATAAAGCAAAGACATGTTCTGTCACAAACATTTTTAGAAGGAATAAACTTATACTCGTACTTTCTGGATAGGCCTGGGGCAAGTGACTTTAAATAACATTGTAGAAAATTTAGGACACAAGCAAACAAAAATAAGGAAGTAAATGTCACCTTGAAATAAACACTACCATTTTGTTGCAAGTCTTTTTAAACTTATCTCTCTTTCCATCTATCCATCTCTGTTTTCCTTTGTAACAGTCTGATTTTTTAAAAAATATAGAATTGACAACACACTCACAACTATCAACAACTGAACCTAAAAAACAAAAACAAAAACTAACCAAACAACTAGAACAGGAACAGAATCACAGAATGGAGATCACACGGAGGGTAATCAGTGGGGAGGGGGAAGGGGAGAATGGGGGAAAACGTACAGGGAATAAGAAGCATAAATGGTAGGCATAAAATAGACAGAGGAAGGTTAAGAATAGTATAGGAAACAGAGAAGGCAAAGAACTTACATGTACAACCCATGGACATGAACTAAGGTGGGGGAATGCTGGACGGTGGGGGGTTGCAGGGTGGAGGGGAAATAAAGGAGAGAAAGAAATTGGGACAACTGTAATAGCATAGTCAATAAAGTATACTTAAAATAAAAAAAATTAAAAAGCAGGGGAAAATATATAGAATGGACATTTTTCTATGTTGTTGAATACTTTTGCCAAATTGTAAATGGGATAGTTGTTTCTTTAATGCAACAATTTTCATCTCTTCATCTCATGGGACACATAACTAATTACTAAAATTCTGTGGCACCAAAAAATATATTTTTTACTGATCGGACAAAAAATAGGTATAATTTTGGTTCATTCACACTGGTTATTTTTGTGTGTTAGCTGTTGTCATTTTTTTTGTTTGGCAGTCTAAGGAAAAAGAGGTCAGTGCCCAGACTGAATAGCCAGGTGTGGCATGTTTTAAAAATCCTTGCGGTGCACACCTTTGAGCCCTGGACACCAGCTGAAAATCACTGCTTTAATGAAAATCCAGCTGAAAGCACGTCACTCTTTTCAATCAGCTTCTCAGTTTCTCTCAGTCTTAAACAGGGAAAAATACTAGTAGCTTCAAGAGAATAAAAAAATAATGCACTGAACAAATGGTATTAAAATGGTTTTAGTGTGACCGTTGGAATAAAAACACAATAAATTTCGAGACTTCCGGCCAAGATGGAGGCATAGGTAGACACACTGTGCCTCCTCGCACAACCAAAAGAAAAACAGCAACAAATTTTAAAACAAAAAACAACCAGAACTGACAGAAAATCGAACCGTATGGAAGTCCGACAACCAAGAAATTAAGAAACTTACATCCAGACCGGTAGGAGGGGTGGAGAGGACTCGAGTGGTGGGGCGGCGGCTGGCGGGCCGGGGAAAGGCAAGGCTGGCTGGGAGAGGTGGTGGCTGCGGACCGGGCATCCCACTCCCTCATGAGGATATACCAGGAAGAACAACTGGGGAGCAAGACAGACCCCGCAACCCAGAGTTCCAGCGCGGGGAAATAAAGCCTCAAAGCCTCTGATTGAAAACTCCTGTGGGGGTTGAGGCGGCGGCAGCGGGAGAAACTCCCAGCCTCACAGGAGAGCTCGTTGGAGAGACCCACACGGTCCTGGAGC
>VMDR010034941.1:0-10916 GCA_007922815.1 Macrotus californicus | reverse complement strand
GTTTGTTTGTTTCTCTCTCTCTCCCCACCCCCACATGCCCCAAATCAATAAATATACCTTCAGGTGAGGAATACACACACACACACACACACACATATATGTATACATAAATATGTGTGTGTGTATACTCGGAGATAAATAATTAAAAATTGAATAATAGATATCCAAAACAACTTCTCCAGGCAAAATTTTGTTTTAGGAAGACTGATATTTTTGTAGTGGGTGCTGCTCCCAGAAGACAGAACCTACTCAGAATTTCTCAGAACCATATTTCATTTAGCCCTTTTTTTATAAATAATGTTTTAATCAGTTCTTTAATGATTTTCCCCATAGAAATAAACCTATTTCCAATTTTACAATGTAAGCACATGCAAAATAGAATTCAATATATGTTTTTCCATCTTATTTAATTTCCAAAATATGTCAGTGTCAATGTGATTGAGAACTACATGAGATGAGAGTGGTAGGAATACTGAAGTCTCTGTGTGAAAAATGAATCTAAAAGTAACTTCAGGTTTGTGATAAAGTGATTAACAGCTCATTCACAACAGACTTGTTCTTCATATGACTGAATTAAATCTGATTTGTCTTTTTCATACAGGGAATTGGTCTTGCTTTTCTCATGCAGCAATTCCAATTAGAATAACCACCCTCAGATCCCATTTGTTCAGTAGCTTCCCTTTATTGCAGTCACTAAAATACTTACTCTCTGATTAAAAGGCTATAGCATCTTCTAGCTGCTACAATTCCAATTTAAAGGACAAATATATCAAAACTGTTGCAAAACATTGAACATTTTGTATACACAGCCTTGACAAAGTGATATTGGAAAGAAGATTTTATGGTCTTTTACAAAGTGTTAACTAAAACCAGAATTGTGTGTTCAAAGGATTTTATGAGAAAAAACTGGAACATGTTAGTCTTCCAAAGGGAGGACAGAAATCACATTTTTTGATGATGTCACTTTCTTCTTTTGCCAGCTAATGATTTAAAACTTGAGAGAAATAGTGAGTTTTTCTTATGTACTGTTTTAACGCTAACAAGATGACCAAATAAGAATTGTTATTCCTAAAATGCAGAGAAAAGTAAAGCTGCTGCATGACAAGAACCACTCTAACGCACAGCTCAGGCTCCAAACGGCGTTGATTACAGTTGTGTGTGCGCACTGCCCGGAAAGTGCTGAGTGCTGAGCAAAGTGCGTCTTAAATGACTTCTATGCCCCTTATTTAAGAAGCCCAAGTTATCATGAATGCCCTCAGTGACCGTTTGTTCGTTCATCCATCTAAGCACTCATTCACTCAGAAAGCAGCTCTCCAAGCACCGACACACAGTAATAAGCCCTGGGACATTATAATGGCAATCAAAATATAGTATCTGCCCTCCAGGTCTATGGGAGAAACCAGACTTGGGAAAGCTAAAAACAACACATTGTGAAAAGTGCCTTCATCGAGGCACGCTGTTAGCACAAAGTCATTTATTCATTGGGAAGTTGAGACTTTATAGAGGAGATAACAAATTGAGCTGTCTTAAAGAATCCCCTCTTGCTTTCTGCTCTCTCAAAAAAGTATTTATTTATTTGTTTATTCTGCTTTCCCAGGACTTAACCAGAGGTGGTAAATTCCAGGACCCACAGGAGGTAAGCCTGTAATATAAATAAGTGAAGCCCTTATTCTGTCCTCAAAGAGCAGTGTCATTCCAATGCCAGTGAATTGGTACCAGGTAGGAATGCCACCCTACCAATACTAAGTCTCTGTATTTTCCAAAAGAAACTTGAAATGCAGATATTTAAATGCTGGCTACCACTCAATATTTTTTTAAGAGTCTTGTGCTGGGCAAATGAAACACCTACAGGCCAGATCACCCACTGGCCATTGGTTTGCAATTCCCAGTTTTTACTTCAGATTAACAGCACCCTAAGGTGATACATGGACACGAACTCATGCATTATATTTTGTAGGCTATTTCTGTCACAAAACTTCTGAGCTATTAAAAAAGTTACTCACCTTTTCCATATTTATGGAACTTCCTATAGACAGCTCATATGTATTGGAAATGCAGCTTTTGGAAATACATGACCTGAGGGGAAAGAATTTGACTCTCTTTTACAAAGGCTCTCAATCACATTAAAATATAAATATACTATCTCAAATGGCCTGAATGGACTTTGGTAGGCATACAGAGTTAAAGTGCCTTCAAAAGCTGAAGAATCTGCTTGTCTGAGAGCTACAGCTGAGGCCCACTGTAGCTATTCATGGATGCACCAGGCCAGGTCTTCCTCAGCCCCCCTCAGATTCATGTTTCCTCTCCATGAAGTACCCTCTCTTTTGACACTTAAGCATGGCTTTAGCTCAAATCGGCAAGAAACATGACAGTTGTGGACAACAGAGCTTCAAAGGGCAAAGACATTACTTGAATGTTTGCCATTAGAAGCAAAGCAGATGAAGTTCGAAGGGGTAGTTGAAGTGTTCTAAAGTGCCCAGTCACAAGAAGGGCCACTGTTTTTGCTGTTCCAACCTTATCATTACTGAATTTTAGTCTTTAGAGAGGCAATGTAAAGAAGCAGAGAATTGTCACAGCATGAAATGAAGCACAATCCTAATGCAGTTTTTGCATAATGTGCTAACATCCCACTCACAGATGTCACCGCAGTAACCAGTCATGGTGGAAGCGGGATCTGCGGTGATTCATATGATCAGTGAGAAACAAAATTGCACTAAAGCAGAAAACAATTTCAGATCCATCTATCACATTTGGGGAAGCTGTGAATATATTTAACATTGGCAGTGCTTTAGAATAATTCCATTTGCTTCTCCCATTAATTCTCAGGTTTTACATTTGAAGAGCTCTTTGAGGAAAAAAAATAATGATAATTCCATTGTATACTATAATACTGTACTGTTTTTCATCATGACAACTGAACTAAACTGAAGTGTGCCCCTTTGTAAAAGGCTAAGTATTTGGTAGACACACAATAATTTCTAGGAATTTATCTTAAATGATTCAATGGATTAGTTTTAGCTAACAATGGAAAAATTGTCACCAATAGCCCATTGGTTAAGTAAGTCATCCACACAGTGAGTGGTATGTCCATACAATGAGGCAGATCCTTGTACCTTATAATGTGAAGAGCCTATGATATGTTGTAAGGTATCCATAGTATATTGTAAAGTGAACAAAGTAGCCTTTAGAATGGGATGTGTGAGTGTGTGTGTATAAAATCCCATACTGAAAAGATAAAATATGGAAAGAACAGAAGAATAGGAGAGTAATACAAACATGTAAAGCATAGCTTTCCAGGAGCCTGGGGAGGAAAATAATAAGAATTAGGAAGTCTTAGTTCTACTTTACTTAGGTAGTGTTTGATTTTTTTTAAAGCATGTGTAGCCAGCTTATTGAACATGCAGGAATTAATAAATTACAATAGTAAAACTGCCATCTTTCATCCATTACATTCCTCACACGTGACCTATGGGATTTTCCTCTTTATTCTTTAGTGACATAAGGGCAGACCCCACTGTCTCTCCCATCACTTTTGGGTGTTTGAATAATTTTGTTTTCAACTTTTGGAAGGTTTTCTCCAATCTAATTCCAAATGTTAATCTCTCATCCTAACATAGCTTCTCCCTTGCCTGGCAAAATTCTGACCTCTGGCTTGGAAAGAGAAGTAACAAAGGAGGGTCCTAGTCCGTCTTTTTATTCCCCTTGTACCACTTCTTTTTCTGTACTCAATATTAAATTTCACAATTTTTATAATTGTATTGTAGTTATATAAGTGAATGTCCTTGTTCATAAAAAAGAACACTGAGTGAACAATAAGGGGTAAGAGACATCATGCCTGAAACTTACTCTCAAATAGTTTGGTAAGTGAAATTATATATACAAAAAAAGAGAAGGGGAGAGGGAGAATAATAAAGCAAAGGATCAAACAAAAATAATAAAGCAAATGCAGTAAACTGTTAGCAATTTGTTAATTTCTGTGAAAGGAACACAGGAGTTCTTTATGCTAAACTGCAAACTTTGGGTAAATTTTAAATTATTTCCAACTACAAAGCTTCAAAAGCAGTTTACAATACACTGCCCGTGCCTGACTGTCTTCTGCAGTACCTGCTTGGCCCGCTGGAAACTCATACAGGTGTGCAGCCTGTCGCCACAGGTGCTCCTATCTCCCTCTGCCATCGGAGTTGCCTTTTGACTTTGCCAGTCAAGAGCCATTTCGCTGTCCTATGCTCCCTAATCACCAGAGGGCATACATCTCACTTAGCTAGCAGCACAGGCAAGGCCTAGAAGTTTTTACATCCCACCAAGCAGCCATCTGCAGACTCTAAGGCCAATCTCCCCTCTTCGTAAGCCCTGTCTCTCCAGTGAGGTTGGAGGGTGTGAATAGTTGGGTGTTGAGAGCCACTATACTCTCTACTCTTACAAGTGCCCCCTCAGGGGAATTTCAAATCCTCCTCTAAACAGGCCACTAAAGATGACAGCCCTGGAACAAATTGGTCCACCTCCGCAAAGCTTATATAGACACGTTAAATTCTTTTCCTCAGCTGAAGCTTTGAAAAAGTCAACAGCAAATATCTGATTTTATATCCTGTTCCACATATATGACTTCAATGGCAGAAATGTTCATGAAGATATTTTGTGTTTTCTTTGCCTCACTGAAGAATAGACTGAATAAGCTATATTTTAGATACATTTTTTTTCCTCCACATTTCAAGAAGGTAGGTGAGTCCTTCCCTTATCTCATTGATGTGAAGACTGCTCCAGTTTCTGGTACTCCTTTGTGTAGGCCTGAGCTCACGATGGGATTAAGCAAGTAAGAGGGCAGGAAAAGAGTGGTTTTGATAGGGGCAAAGAAATGGAAACAGAAAGAGAGGACGTCACCCAAATTTGGAAGAATACAGATTTCTGAGAGTCCTAAAAGTAATGGAGATCAAATCCTCTTGCCTTGTTGATTTCTAGGGAAGTGCCAAAACCTTAGAGGGAAAGGTGTAAATGCACCTATAGAAACTAGCCTCAAAATACCAGAGCTCCAGCCTCCTCTAAGAAAACCGTATGCCCCCCCCCCCATTTTGGTGCCAAAATACTATAGTCATCTGCTTATCATTGACAATAAGGTCTTAGACAAAAATAATGGTACAAAACTTGAAATGCTGAAGATAGGATGTTTTCTCTGACTACCACACAAAATTCTGGGGTGGCCCTAGGCAGTAGAAGTAGCCCCTAAATTATGACTTTCAAAGTTATAGTTATTTAATTTAAAGAAAAGGAGTCAATTCTTGTATACCTGAGTTTGTAAGAATGTTCATACTAGTGATATTTTTATAGTAAAAAAATAGATTTCCTTTTTAATAACAAAATATTTGCCAATAGTTACATCAAAGAGACTTTTGAAATATATTGGCACATGCCATTGTCCTGGCACTATAGCAAAATTCACTTCCCTTCTGGGTCTTAAAATTAGAGATATGAAAAATATGACTCACCTTATACAAGTATACTGTTAAATGTGTTTAATCCTTTGTAACCTTGTGCCTAGTTACAGATAGATCAGCCTCCTGTGATCTTCTAGTGTATTTCCTTCTCTACTTGATTTGAGGCTTTAACTTTGATTTAAGGACCATTAGCAGGTAGCTTCCATAGTAGGTTGAGTCAGTACCTGTGGCTTCAGCAGCTTAAAGAGCACACCTTGGTCTGGATATCTGTGCCCATCACCCAGCATTAGCAGTCTACCCAGACTGCGCTGTGGCATCTCTGCCAGCAGAGGTAGTTTAATGGACTTCAGAGATCATCTTAATAGCTGTCAGAGCAGGAGAGCCAGAAAACAATGAAAGAAAGTGATGGCCATAATGTGAAAACCAAGATGATGCATATGTTTACACAGGAAGTGAGCACAGGAAGGAAGGAATTTGGAAGCAGGCCCAGAAATCCAGGAAGAGACAGAGTGAGGATGGTGGAAAAGGTTGAGAAATACTGTGTGGAATGGATTCTGTGGCTCCAATTTTTGTCTTTTGGCTACTGAATCTGGGTGCATGCATTCTCCTGATTGAGTGGGATACAAAAGCATCCTATATTCCCTGCCCTAGAAGAAGTATGAAGTTTGCAGCCATGGGAAAAGAACCACCAACACCTCCAGAGTCCTCCGTCTAAGGCACTTCGGGGCATTAAAGCAGAAGGAATGCAGATGGAGAAGTCCATGGATTTATATTCCTGCACTAACTCTGCCATTTACTAATTAACCTTGTCCAAGTTTCATGGAGTCACCTTAATCCTATAAACTTCAATTTTCTAATCTGTCAAAGGGAGATAATAACAATGATCCTGCTGTAGTTTTGAATTACTATTGAACTCACATTAAGCAATGAGTGTGCTATATATATATATATGCTATTTTCCTGTGAGTGCTATTATGTACCCAAATCAGAGTCCCACTAGGTGTCCTGAACCCAAAGCAAGGAAGAAGGGGTGCTTCCTCCTACAGTAAGGACATAATGATACCCCTGAAGGCTAGAAATCCAGTGCCCCATTCTTCACTCTACCCAGGTGAGGTACAGTGAGGGATGTTGTGGGCGAGAACAAATGTACATATGGAGCTTTGTCCAAGTCAATTCACACTTGGAATAAATATCACAAGAGCCTGAGAGTCAAGACTCTAACAGAAGGACTTAAGTATGGAAAATGATTGATAGCTTCTTGGGATGACTATAAGAAATTGAAACTCCAAGGGATTGCTTTCTAATTTATAGTCAACTTTTAAAATATGAATAATAGGCAGGTGATTTCCTGAAAGGGTAAAGATCTTTCCCCTATCCAAAAGCCTTTCACATTCACATTGAAATATTTCAGAGAAGAGGCTATAAGAATGTGAACCTCCTAAATGTTATTTCTTTTGTCAGTACTTAGGGGAGAAAATCCTACTAAATCTCCTTAGTTTCTAGCCCCATCTATCCAATGGCACCAAAGAAGCAAAGAAACACAGAGCCATGAGCTGCTCTCCTAGAGAAGCCCTGGAGGTAGACTCCTGCCCTTAATATTGTTTATCTCAGAGCTGATCCTATTGCCAGAGGAAGGAGCCACAAGATACATACTCAGTAGTTTGTCACTGTCAGCAGGCATTGGGCTGCTGGCAATAAGGAGCTTTCCTTCTGCTTTCTCTATTTCATGCTAATACAATTCAATGGGACACTTTCCACCCGTGGACTTTGAGGCAAGCACAATAATCTTATTAGTAGGTCCCAGGATGTCCACCCTCTACTACATTGTCTGACCCAGATTTTCAAAAGTAAATTCTGCATCATTGAGGGTAAGTTGGATGTATAAATTAAATTACTTAAATTTCATTCAGAAAGTAAGAATTCATAGTTCTTCAACTGAGGAAAATAACAGTTCCTCAAGCTTTTTGAGTTTCCTCTTTCTTTGGTTGCTGCCACTGGTTGTGTTTCTTGATTGAAGGTTAGGAGCATGAGCTAGACCAGGGCTTCAGGTCTTTACTCTGCTGTCATCTCCAGGTTATCAGAATAGGTTCTCATAGCTCTCATCAAAAATCAATGACCTTCATTATCTCTTATACCATAGACGCACATCATCTAGGACAGTCAGTAGAGTTTACAGTTAAAAGTGTGGATGTTAGGGATCAGACTGCCTTATTCTCAATCTTAATACTACACTTACCAGCTATTGATCTTGGGTTAGTAACTTACATCGCTCTGTAGTCATTTCCTTATATTATCCATCTGTAAGGTGGTTTCTACCTTGTAGAAAGAATGCATGAAAAGCACCTTGCAGTATCTAGCACCCAGCAAAGGGACCAAAAATGATGGCAATGATTATCATGATTATCATCATCATCATTATTATTGTTACTACAGAGATAGATTATTTTATTTTATCATGGACTTCGAGATGTATTTTAAAATAACATGCTTTAAGTTTATGGCTCTAACAAAACCTCTTACAATATATTTAATAATGATCAAACTACAAGATTTTTTAAATGACCATAGGTGTACTTGTGCATGTAATGGCAAACACAAATTAAAAATAAGAGATTTAATGCTCCCTGTTGGAAATAAAAAGGAAAACACTCCCCCCACTTTGCCTAGATCATTTACTTCAGAAAATTTGTAATTGTAAATCCTTTCTTTTAAAAGCTAAATATGCCTCTTGCCAGCTTCAGGACTGAGGCATGTCTTTTTCATGGCTACCATCTCTTTGAAATGTAACCATCAAGGAAGACAGAGCCCCTATCTCCCAGTTTATATGGGAGGGTGGGAGACTAACTTCAGCAGGATGTCTCTCTCCATGTTTTTAAGCTAACTCATGTCATACAGCTATGAGAAGTTTATTTTCCTTTGGATGAATCCAAACAGCCATCATGGATAGCCATGTCAGCTGCCAGCTAGGATGAATTATGTGTGACAAGTGGTGTTGTCAAGTCCTCTGACTTGAAGACTAGTTATTGTTCGTTTTGAAAACATGTGGATAATGAATGGGCTGCAACTGCTAGACTATACAAAAGGGTGAGATTCCCTTCTACCTTTGCAGTCTCTTAGTGGATTGCTTATCATGTAACCACATTCTCGTTTAAAGTTCATTCTGTTTTCTTTGTTTTCTAGGCTTTTCTGGGTTGGCAGATTTTTTTTTCAAGTACATTTTCACAACACATATAAGTCCTTCAGTATATGGTCCCAGACAAAAAAAAAATGTGCAATGCTGTCTTACTCATAAGACAGTAAAGTTATTGCTAATTCAGGATACTGTGTATTCTCAAACTTCATTGTCTCAAACTCAATTCATAATCAGCCACTGACTTTGACAAGATTGAATTTTACCTGAACTCCTATAAAAAAGAAAGCAATAATTCAGACCTGCCTCCACCGTTTTGTGTCCTAGAAAATGGCTTGCTGCAAAGAGCCACCCTTCCCACATGACTGATAATGGCTCTCAGTCACTTGTAACAAGGTCAGACACAGCCCTCAAATTTCCATTCTTTCCCTCAAAAAATGACTAGTTGATCTGTTTTGTTCCTACTGATCAATTACAAAAAGAAAATGCTTTTTAACCAAATTTTGGTTGGCTTCTTCTTTTGCCCAGGTTCCTGGACTTTGATCAAACCCTCAGTCTAAACCAGCACACACCACCTCCTTAATCACTCCCTACTGACTACTAAAGGAAGCCGGGAGTCCACAGCAGCTGAGCAGGGCTGTTGAAGACAGGTCATTGCGGGCATCACTCATTCACAGGGTCACCAGGAGTCAAAGCTGACTGGAAGGCGTGGAACACACACACTAAGAGGCGGCTGACCCAGAATAAAACACAGTCTGATCTATTGTCCTATCAAGCCACCTGCACCTTTTCATTACCTTCACCCCACTTCCACCAACATGTTGCTTGGAGCTTTTCTTCCTCCTCCTTATTAGAGAAAAACCCTTTTTGCTTAATCCTTGAGACTCTCACAGATCTCATAGTCAAAGTGTTCTTCCTAGAGCAAGAGTCCCCTCCTCCTATTGAAATAGTTCCTTTCCTACCACTTACAATAATCCTTTTGAATAAGGTCTCTCCTTACCTAAATGTAGATATTTTTATATGACTACTTGTTTCTCAAATAATCATGTTCCTCCTAAAAATCAAGCAAACAAAAATCATTGTTTTTGCATGTTTTTATGTATTTGGTGATACAATTAAACCCCTATATAATATTCAAAGTAGGGTCCAAAATATCAAATGCATAAAACATATGCCCTTGCTATTGCAAAGTTAATGAAACAACCAAATATAAAAATATTGAAACTTATATAAAGATTGTCTGTACTCAGAATTTGGCAAATCCCAAATAATCACAAAGCATGACTTCCTAAGCCTCCTTTGGCCTCCTGCAAAAGGTAACTCATTCCCCATCTCCCAACCCTTCTACCACCTCCTGACCCTACTCAGCTGACCAGAGGACAGAAGCCAAATTGCCAATCATATCATAACAAAATTTACATTTTTGTCGGACATTATTGTGGAATATCTTTACCTGAGCAACAAATTCAACTTTTTTCTAGCACAACAGGAACACTCTCAGTGCAAATTGATCTTTGTGTTACAGTATTATCTATGCTCCCAAACAAAGCCTCTAACAAATTTGATTACATCAACTGCTTTGGTAATTTTCAGTGGTCATAGAGCAAGAATTGTTCTGTGATCACTTTATTTTTTATATACCAGCTCCTAACTACAACAAAGAATTTATCCACTTTAAGAGAACTACCTTTTTTTAAATTTTTAAACATTTTTATTTCTTAACTATATTTATTAAGGTGACATTGTTTAACAAATTCTATAGGTTTTTTAAAAAAGATTTTATTTATTTATTCTTAGAGAGAGGGGAAAGGAGGGAGGAAGAGAGGGAGAGAAACATCAGTGTGTGGTTGCCTCTCGCGTGCACCACCAGGGACCTGGCCCACAACCCAGGGGCTCATGCCTGGTTTGAACCAGCGACCCTTTCCTTCACAGTCTGGTGCTCAGTCTACTCAGCCATACCAGCCAGGGTGAAATTATATAGGTTTTGAATGTACAATTTTATGATACATCATCGGTATATTACATTGTTCATCAACCCAGAAGAACTTGATAAAGCATCCATAGAGAATCTGATCCTAATATTATTTTTTTCCATTTCCAACGCACAAGATTTCACTTATGTTTTGGCTTATTACATGACATTTATGTTCCTAATGTGAAACTTAGGGAAAGTAAACCTGTAACAAGGTTTCATAAATGTCACATGGCCCAGATATCTCAGCTTCACTATCTGGTTCATATTATATGTTTTATTATAGATTTTGATAATTATAAGGAAATTATAGAAAAATCTGTTTATTCTCCAAACTTTGAGATTCAAAAGCTATATTTCCTGATAAACTGAAGAAATTAGAATA
>VMDR010034940.1:0-10934 GCA_007922815.1 Macrotus californicus | reverse complement strand
AAAGAGAATTTGTGATATTTAGAACTAAAAACTGAGCATGTACACATAGATGAAACTGTGATCCTCTTAGTACATCTTTAAACTTTGAGGAATCTCTGCACATTTGAAAGAAGGTCACTTTTTTCATTCACACTTTGGTGAGTTGTGTTCTCATTATAAAAGTATACTATAAATTTGCATTCTTAAAAAACTGAATATATATGCACATATAGTTTATACTAACCCTCATATGTGAATATATTCCATTTTATTTTATTTTTTAAAAATTTAATATTTACTACATTTTTCTATTACCCTTTAGTCCCTTTATAGCCCCCTTCCCCCAGCAATTACCAAACTATTGTCCATGCCCATGAGTCCTTTCTCTTTTTTGCTTAATCCCTGTACCTTCTAACCCCTCCCCTGACTAGCTGTTACCTGTTCTCCATCCATGAGTCTCTCTCTGTTTCGCTTGTTAGTTCATTTTGTTCATTAGATTCCACATATGAGTGAAATCATATGGTATTTGCCTTTCACCAACTGGCTTATTTCACTTAGCATAATGTTCTCCAGATCCATCCCAACTGTCAAAATGGAAAAATTTTCTTTTTTTACAGCCAAGTACTATTCCATTGTGTAAATGTCCCACAGTTGTTTTACCCACTCATCTACTGATAGACACTTGTTCTGCTTCCACATCTTGGTGATTGTAAATAATGCAGCAATGAACATAGGAATGCTTATATTCTTTCTAATTAGTGTTTTGAGTTCCTTTGGATATATTCCAGAAGTGGGATCTCTGGGTCAAAAGCCAGATCCATTTTTAATTTTTTGAGGTATCACCATACTGCTTTTCACAGTGGCTATACCAGTCTGCATTCCCGGGTTGGCCTTTCACCAGCACTTGTTGATTTATTGGTGATAGCCATTCTGACAGGTGTGAAGTGATATCTCATTGTGGTTTTAATTTGCATCTCTCTGATGATTAGTGATCCAAGATGGCAGAGGAGTTAGTGGAAGCTACACTAACATCCTCCCAGGACCAATCTGAAATTACAACTAAATTGTAGAGAAATCATCACAAATAACCAACTGAACACTAGCAGGAGAGAAGCTTTTAACCAAGAACATAAGGAAGAAACCACTTTACCACAAGACTGGTAGGGAGTGTGGAGGAAGCATGAGAGAGCTAGCTGGGCTCCTACAGGAGGAAGCTGATATTCTGGAGGGATATTTCAGTGGCTGGGGGTTCCCCTGAGAAGTGTGGGGTCTAAACCCCAAGCTGGGCTCCCTAGCCTACAGCACCAGAGCCAGAAAGGAACCTAGCTAACATCCAGCTGTGAAAAGCAGCAGGGTTTCTATCTGCCAGGGAGAGATGGCTAGAGACTCCGAGACACTCTTAAAGGGCCAATGTACAAAATTTCATTAGTAGCCACTTAACCTGGGCTCTGGCAGAGCCCAGGCAGAGGGAGGCAGAGGCAGAGGGAAGGCAGAGTGAACTAGAGATGCTTGAAGAAAGTCTGGAGTTGGTGGCTCTGGGGAGAGAGCTGAAGGAACAGCCACCAGGCTGCCTGTGTTGAGTCATTCCCCGCACTGCAGAAGCCATCTCTCTCAGGCAGAGCATTCCCCTTGAAGTGGCATCAGCCTGAAGGGAAGCAGACACCCTATCCATAGGAATTACTCTGCCCAGCCCTGTTGGAGCTTAAGCAGGCTGCTGAGTACAGCTTGATTAGTTTAACAGCTGAGCAGTTTAATGACCGTTTAACAACTAAGGTAGAAAATACAAAGGAGCAGCCGAAATGGGAAGACAAACAGGCCCCAAATAAGAGAACGAGAGAATTTTCCAGAAGAAGAACTAGAGGAAGTAGAGGCAACCAATTTGTCAGAGAGTTTAGAGTAATGATTATAAGGATACTCAAAAGCATGAAAAAAGACACAGAAACCATAAAAAAGGGCCAATCAGAAATAAAGAATGCAATATCTTAAATGAATAATACACCGGAAGGAATAAACAGTAGGTTAGATGAAACAGAGGACTGAATCAGTGATTTGGAAGTCAAGGTAGGAAAAAAAAACACCCAGGCAGAGCATCAAAAAGAAAAAAGAATTTAAAAATTGAGGAGAGCTTAAGAAACACCTTGGACAACATGAAGAATAACAATATTCACATCATGGGAATACCAGAAGTAGAAGAGAGCAAGCAAGGGATCAAGAACCTATTTGAAGAAATGATGACTGAAAACTTCCCTAATCTGGTGAAGGAAAAAGATACACAAGTTCAGGAAGCTCAGAGAATCCCAAACAAGTTGGACCCAAAGAGGCCTAAACCTAGACACATCATAATTAAAATGACAAGGCTTAAAGACAAGGAGAGAATCCTAAAAGCCGCAAGAGAAAAGCAGGTAGTTACCTACAAGGGAGCACCAATTAGATTGTTACCTGATTCTCAACAGAAACATTTCAGGCCAGAAGGGAGTGGCATAAAATATTCAGGGTGATGAAAAGCAAGGACCTACAACCAAGGCTTTTTACCCAGCAAGCCTATCATTTAAAATTGAAGGAGAAATAAGGAGCTTCCTAGACAAGAAAAAGCTAAAGGAATTTGTTAACATCAAACTACTGCTGCAACAAATGGTAAAGGGCTTGCTTTAAGAAGAAAAAGAAGAAAAAGAGAAATGAAAAAAATACAGTGGAAGTCTAACAATAAAATGGCACTACATAGGTAGCTATCAGTAGTCACCTTAAATGTAAATGGCTTAAATGCTTCAACCAAAAGACAGAGGGTAGTTGAATGGATAAGAAAACAAGACCCATATATATGCTGCTTCCAAGAGACCCATCTCAGATTCAAAGATACACACAGACTAAAGTAAAGGGGTGGAAAAAGAGATTTCATGCAAATGGAAAAGAAAGCTAGGGTAGCAGTATTTGTACCTGACAAAATAGACTTTAAAACCAAGACTGAAGTAAGAAACAAAGAAGGACACTACATAATGATAAAGGCAACAATCCAAGAAGAGGACATGACCCTAGTAACATGTACACACCCAACATAGGAGCACCTAAATATGTAAAGCAAATCTTGATGGACATGAAGGGGGAGGTTGACTGAAATATAGTAATAGTCAGGGATTTTAATACCCCATTGACTTCAGTGGAGAGATCTTCCAGACAGAAAATCAACAAGGAGATAGTGGCCTTAAATGACACACTAGATAAAATGGATTTGATTGATACATCAGAGCATTTCGCCCAAAAGCAGCAGAATATGCATACTTTTCAAGTGCACATGAAACATTTTCTAGGCTAGATCACATGTTAGGGCACAAAACAAGTCTCAATGAATTTTAGAAGATTAAAACCATATCATCAGAATATATTCTATTTTAAGTGAATTCTTTAATACATTTATTAACAGGATTGGTAGTTTTCAGGAACAATTATACTTAAGCTTTGAATGGATTCTAAATGCTAGGCTTCATGACCGAAGTCTAAGCTTGAGCATTAGGGACATCCACTAGGTGGCAGAAGCGTACTAGAAATGCTCACAAAAGGCCCCCCTGCTCGGCGATCTTGCGGGCTATGGCCAGGCAGTGCTGTAGGAAGGACATGCGCTGGCCAGTCATTTCCTTCCGCCGAGTCTGCGGACAGACAGAGCGGCCAGGCTTCCCCACCTGGTGTCCCTGGCGGCGAACAAGTCACATCTGCCAGCTGTCTGGCAGAGTGAAACACTCCTTCTGTCCGGCTGATAGGCCCTCTTTTCCCAGAGAAGCCGAGATGCCTGTGCGGGAAAGAAAAGTAGAGTTCTCGGACTTACCAGTCTCCTAAAGGACCCAGAGTCACCTTGAGGGGGTCCCTGTGTTGTTGGTATTCATTGCATAATTGAGGTTTTTGAATTTTACTCGGCCGTTTAAGGAAGGACTAAGAAACAGAAGGATGACAATGTGCTTTGGTTTGTAATACTTGAAAATAGAAGGGGGAAAAGAGACAAGGAAATATTTAGCTTTTATGAGAACACAGACACTGCATTCATTTCTCTCCTTGAATATAGTCTTCGCAGGTAAGACGATGAACCACAATAAAGCAAGGGTTTGCATCTTTGGCATGAGGGAGAACTTTGTGATTATTTTGAATTAGGCGTCATTGCCAAGCTACTGACTAACTTACTTACTTACTTGAGACACCTTACTTACAAGTCTGGGCAGAAAAAAGAAGCGCCGGTCTCTGAAGCAGGACTTCTCACACTCAAACGTGCGTGGGAATCCCCTGGGGATCTTGCCAAAATACAGGTTCTGAATTGTCTCTCAACTCAGATCCCGCCCTTCCAGGCTTTGTGTCGCTGGTGCTGGACCCTGTGAACCATCTTTGTGCTGGATCAGCTGGCCCTATGTTGGACTTTTCCAGTAGGAGGTGTTGAAGGGAGACTGCAAAGTGGGGTGGGGCGGGGTGGGGGGGGTGGATGGGGGAGGGGAAGGCACCAGTCCCCTTGTTGTTCCTGGGGCATCATCCAGGCAATGCTTCTTCAATCCCACTGCAACAGTTCCTTTCAGTTGCAGCTATTTCCAGTCTGCAGATTTTAACACCCTTAGGATGAACTTCATTGTACCCTTAGGAGACCTCCCTCACTGGCCAAGCAACTCCCCTGTCATGGATTCCAACCTCTTTCTTTGATTCCCCTCATTCTACAAGTGGTAACTACTTTCTGCAGTTGCAATCTCCCTAATATAGTAAGAGTTTTGTTTTACTCTTTTAATTACCTAGTTAATAACTTTATACATAGTGAACAATTCTTTACATGAAATTCTCACTTTCAAATAATTGGTGTGGTTTTTATCTCCTGCCTGGACTGATTGCAGTAGGTCTGAGATGGGGCCTGAGACTCTGCATTTCTGGCAAACCTCAAGGTGATGCCAACTGCAGGTCCATGGACCACAGTTTTAGTAGCAAATAGCTAGAGAAGTGATTTTCAACATTTGGCTGCACGTTCGAATTACCTGGGAGCTCTAGGAAAATACCATTGACTAGATGCCACCCCAAATGACTTTGATTTAGTTAGTTTGAGGTGTGGCCTCAGCACTAGCTTTTTAAAGGTTCTTCCTAAGAGATTGTTGTATACATCCAGAATTGGGGACCTCTGTTCTAGACCAGTGGGATAGTTTTACCCCCTACCGCTTCAGAGACATTTGGCCATGTCTGGAGACATTTTTGATTGTTGGAACTTAAGAGTTGCTATTGGCACCTACTGGGGAGAGGCCACGGATGCCACAAAACAGCCTGTAATTCCCAGACAGTGCCCCCATGGCAAAGAAGGATTTCACCCCAAATATCAGTAGTGTTGTTGAAAAACCCTTATCTAGAAGATGTGACAAGGTCAACCCAGCTCATCTCTTTGTTTGTTTCCTCATTCATTTATTCATTCAAATATATTTATTGAGAAAATACATGAATAAGAGCTTTTCTTGATGTTGAAGACTACAGGAACATTTGAGAGCCAGATATTATCAAGAAACTTTAGCAGAGAGGAGATAGTCCCACAATGTACTCATTGGATAAAAGATGCACGCTCTGTCACTTACTCTAGGTCCTGAAGTAAACTGCCGTGTAAGACTTGCCAATGTGTTTGCGAGCTGCAGAGACCCTCCCAGGAATCTGCGGGTGTTGTGGACTTTGTCCCATTGCGTGTTGTTGGCAGGAAACCTGGTGTCACTATCAGGAACAACCGTCCGAAAGTGGAGAGAAAGCTGATGTGTTTCTCTGAATCTCCTTTTAGCTGATAGTGTGATACTTAAAGTATATCCTCAAGAATTGAGGAAGTGGTTAACTTCAGTAAGAATGAGAGACAAACACACAAATGAGCACCTTTTCACTGGCTGGGCCTGTACTATTTTCCAGGCACTTTGTTAAGCACTTTACATATATCATTTTTAATTCTTTGAGGGAAAATTTGTTAACTCCATTATAAAGTTAGTGGAATCAGTACTCAGAGAGTATAAAGAACTTGCCAATTTTACATAGCTAATGAGAGTCAGAGTTTGTATCACTTCAGAAAATATTCCTACATATACATGTATTTCCTTAAGAACACTAAGGATGTTCATCCTGACAATGAACCTGTGTAATTTACAATGGTGCAGGCACTGTGATGTAAATGTCAGAGCTATAAATCGAGAGCTAATGAGTCCTGGTAATGCTCTTTTATCACTGAGCTGTGTCATTACCTCTGGCATCGTTAGCTTGGAGTTCGCTGGTTCTGACCTCCCCAGGGTTTGGGAGCTGCGGGTTGTGGTTGGTCATTAAGATGCTAACCGGTTTTCAGATAGCTGGCTCCCATGCTTGCTCAGCTCTCGGCCTGTGCATTATACTGAACCCCAAGCAGAGAGTGAGCGAGGATGGTGACCGTCCGCCTCTTCAGCCATTTCCTCAGCTGTTTGATTGGTTCTCATCATCTGCGGGCCCTTCACAAGAGAGTGTGGTGTGCAAACAGGCAGTGAGTCTTCAAAGGCAGCCAACACAAGTCATTTTAAAATGCATCCACCTCTTGAACATGTTTGTAGCAACCTTTTTTATGATTTTACTGAAATCATAACTAATTTTCTTTTTTATTGGTATTTAAAGTCTACCAGAGCAATCCGTACTTGTACACCCTATGGCAGTGTTTTTCAAACCAGGGCGCTACGGAACCCCTTGGTGGACCATGCAATCTCATGCCCAGCATTTCCTTTTGGTTTTAATGGAGTGAAGTGGAATAATGCCACATGGAATGTGGTATTATTTTGCTTCATGAATGTGTTTGCATGTGGGGTCTGCATTAGTTTTCTGTTGCTGCTGCAACAAATTGCCAAACATTTCACAGCTTAAAAAAAACACAGGTTTATTACCTTTTAGTTCTGTAGGTTAGAACTACAGCACCAGTCTCACGGAACTAAAATGGAGATGCCTTCCAGTTGCATTCCTCCAGAGGCCCGAGGGGAGAATCCCCGTCCTTGCCACTTCCGGGCAAGTCCTTCTCACAGCGCATCACTCCGACCTCTTCTTCTGTCCCCTCTTCTCTGTTTAAGGACACGGTGTTTACACTGGGCCCACGAGGATAATCCAGGATTGTCTCCTTTTCTCAAAGTCAGCTGATTAGAACCCAACTTCCCGTTTGTATTTAACCTAACATATTCAAGGTTCTGAATTTTAGGATGTAGACATTTTTACTTTTTTGCAGGGTAGAGGCATGAGTCTTCCCCCCACAGTGCCACGGTGTAAGAGAGTTTGAAAAATACAGCCTTATGATAAAATACAGGGTGGGCAAAAGTATATAGTTGTGAGTACTCAGAACACAGTTTGTGCTTGCATTATTTATTAGTTATTGTATTATTTGCCATGTGAATAGCTGTAAACTACTTTTGCCCCACCTTGTATTCTGCTTCATATACATCAGCCTGGAAGTGCTTACTTGCAGTGGCAGATGAGTTCAACCTCATGTCCCCCATGTCTCTGAGCCTCCACAGGGGGTTATTTTTGGTTTGTAGTAACACAGACATCCGCTCACAGGCCTGAACGTCAGCAGGGTTCCGCCACTTTCTACTTATTCTTTCTCTAAGAACAATTAGTATGAGACCGTAACATGAAACATTAAAGTCAAATCAGCATTATCTTTAAAACCACAATAACAACAACAACAACAACAACAAAAGCCAAGAAGGAAACAAATAAGGCTACTTTTTATAGGCAGAAAAACCCAAGTTTTCTGCTCCTGAGATCCTTCCACCTCTCCCTGTGAACCCTCTTTCCACTTCCAGTCTGGTTTTGTACAGAACGTTGTGCGATTCCGGACTCTCCCGTACTTGCACGCCACTCCACAGAGCGCATGCTCGAGGGTCATCTGCTCTGCGCGTCACTCCAACTCTTTGAGAGAAGGAGGGTTATAACTCAATGTGTTCAGTTGGGAAAAAGAAGATATTAATTTATTTAAATATGGTCAAGTGGCTGGTCAATTTAGACACAGCAAGGTGGAAAACTGTAAACCTTTTGAGTTCCCTTGTGTTGGGCTTGTGTCTGTTGTGAAATGTGGGCTCAGCACAGCGCTAAGCGCTGCAGGGAGATGGAGGCAGATGACATGATTCCAGCCTCGTGGAACTTAGACTTTTATTTGGGAGGTAAGATGTGAGTGTGTGTACATGGACATGTGTGCAGATGTGTACACGGGCATGTGCAGTTATGTGCATGTATATGTGCGGATAAGTATGTGCACACATGCATCTATAAGTGCATATATGTGTATAGGTGCGTATATGTGTTTGTGTATGTGTGTGACACATGCATGCATGTGTTAATATGTACACACGTGTACACACATCGGTTTGTGTGCATGTGTATGTGCAACTGAACGTTAGGGGTAGCTGCATGCACGCAGCTTGGAATCAAACTGCCATTTACTCAGTTTATCTTTTATGGATGTCCTCTTCTCTAACTTGTTTTGAACATGTCCTATTTAAACTTTGCACAAAATCACACAACAACCTAATAAGAAGCCTCAATACTTGGATGATTTCAGATTGGCCAGTTATTTAGATCTTAATAAGGAAGACTTTAAATCCTTTGCTCTTTTTGACTTTTCTGTTTCCCGAAACAGATTGAGCTAGTGAAATTCACGTCTAATTAAGTGCAGTATAAAAGCCTTAGGGAAAGGCAAAAAATAGCATTACTGGTCTTTTTTCATAGGAGAGTCAGAAAGAGAATTGTGTGTACGGCAGGCAGAAAAGAGTGATCAAGCTGTGTTTGGGAGATGAGCAAACTTTACTGCAGGGTGCCTGCAGGGGAGTGGGAGGGTGGGCTGAGGAGGGGTGAGGTGGGAGCAGGCCATGGAGGAAAGGTTAGGCTGGGGAAAGCATTTGGATTTGCTCAATAAAGAACAGGAAGCCTCAGGAGAGTGGCGTCTGGGCACATTTTCATTTCAGCACTATTACGTTGGGAATACTTGAGAAGATGTTACACTAATTTAATAGATGTCACTCTTTTGGCATATGTTTCCTTCTTGTTGTTCTAACCAAGAAATGAGAAAATTCCACTCTTTAAAAAAGTATATGTTCTTCTGTAAAGGAATTGTGCATATTCATATTTACAAAGAATAAAACTATTTGCAAACTAAATATTTTAAAAATATGAACTCTTCATGTTTTACGAAGTAGATTCTTCAGAACTAACTATCCCCTCAGTTCTATCCTAAGGACAATTGGATGTTAAGATCCTTTCCAGGTCTGCCATGTTTGCTAATTGATGCTTTTAAAGAAGCTGTTTAAGATCATAATTAAAAATTGGAAAACCCTAAGAATGATTTCAGTGAAATGGAACATGCTTTTATTGAGTTCTGATTCTGAGCCAGGTTTTTTGCTGGGAGCTTCATGAGGAGGAAGAAGGAGTAGAAAGGGATCAGGTATAAAGATGAATGATGCCTGTCTCATAAAAGGTACATGATAAATACCCATTGGATGAGTGAATGAACGAATGCATGGACAAGTCCCTGCTATTGACTGATTGAGTTTGTTGGGGAGGGTGAACAGAGGTACTAGGAAGACAGACACAGAAATAAATAGAGATGAATAGAGGCCAGATAAGTGGTTCTCCACAATTGGCTCCACACTGGAATCACCTAGAAATTAAAAAGAAACAAACTAATGAGCAGATGCCACTCTAAGTGAGTCTGACTTGGTTTGAAAGTAAAGAAAAGGAGAGAAAGAAAAACCATGACCATGGACCCAGGAACTTAGAATTAGAAACCAGGCACACTTACGAACAGCTGAGTGATCTGGAGTAGTAAAACGCTGGGTGAAATGATGCTAGCCAGAAGATGGAACTTCTGGGCAGAAGAGGGACAGGTTCGTGGCGTTGGGCTCCTGAAAGCCCTGGGTTGCCATAGTAATGAGATGGATTTTATTCTGTATCCCTTTGAGAGCTAAAGAAGAATTGTAATGAAGGGACGTGATAAGATTTGTACTTTGGAATGGTAATTCCGGAATGAGTGGGGCTCCTGAATGGGGAGGAAAAAACCCATTGCCAGGAAGCTATGTGGGTCCAGGAGAATAAAGGCGTTGCACTGGGATGGAGACGATCAGCCATATTCTGTAGACATTTCTGGGATAGACTCACTGTCCGCCTAACCAATTGGCTGAGGCTGATGTGAAAGAAAAGAGAACCCCAAGATAACAGTAAGTTTTCCAGATTATGCTTTCAGGTATAAAGGTCACATTTTAACATCAACTAAAAACTGCAGATATCCACATCTTAGTAATTATAGTTTTGATGTCTGTAGGTTGAAAAAAAATAATAATTGGCAAGTTTGCTGGAGGTAGACCACTTTGGTCCTGTTTAGTGTTTGATTCTCTCTCTCTCTCTCTCTCTCTCTTGCTGGGAAGGTGTGTGTGTGCGTGTGCGTGTGTGTGTGTGTGTGTGCGCGCGTGTGTGCGCGCCTCGCCTTCCTGAGATTGGGTCTCTTTTTTTTACTGGAACTTTTGAGTTACAGTACACTCCTCAGTGAGTGTGTTTGAAACACTGGTCCCTCAAATGGCTGGCTATGCAGCTGTGTGTATGCTTTTTATTCACTGGCCTCTCGAGCTACCTCACTTCATTATTTGTTGTCCTCTCCCACGTCACCCACCAGCATGTCTACTTTTCTTAGTCACGGGGCACCAATGACAGGAATGACTTGCAAAAAAAAAAAATAGTACAGGTTCATTGAAAGTACTTATAAAATGTAGGAAAGTGGAAGAAGAAAGTAAGATTTATTCATAAGAGATGTCTCTCACACTGTTAGCATCTTAGTATATTTCAAGTAAGCCTTTGGTTGATGCTCATATTTATTTGTAAAGTTAGGAGATGGGTTCCTAATAATGTTTTATTCTTCTTTACTTTTTTCCTCTCAACCTTGGATAATGAGAATGTCATCCACATTAAGTATTTCTTAAAAATTA
>VMDR010034939.1:0-10916 GCA_007922815.1 Macrotus californicus | reverse complement strand
ACGAGACACAAGACACAAATGAGTCATCAGACAAAACAAATGTACTTTTCCAAACCCACCTGTTCCCCCTTGGGAAGTTGTTTTAACCTGATATTCCAGTAGCTCTGGCTGAATTAGAAGGCAGAATGGAAAGGTTATTAGGAGACAATACAGTCATATCAGTTTATGCTCCCTTCCCCAGTATGAGGTTGCTCCTCTCAGAGCCTGAGCTCTGTATTAGTTTGGAGGATAAGAAGCAGACTGCCTGGGTTTAAATCTTGGCTCCAGTACTGGATAGCTATGTGGCTTAAGGAGAGTTATCTAATCATTTTAACCCTCCATTTCCCTGTCTGTAAATAGTACCATGATACTACGGTGAAGGTAAAATGAGTTAATATACATGTAAAGCATGTTGCCTTCATAAAGCGGAGCTCTTAGCATGCCCTGTAACATAGGTAACCAGACTGCCTATATTAAAATGTGGGCTTTACTACTTACCTTCCATGAAACTTATAGCAAGATACTTTACCTCCCTTTGTTTCAGCTTCATTTTCAAGAGGCAAATTGTTTATCTCTAAGGATTATTATGAGGACCCAATAAAATAGTTTAGGCGAGTAATTTAGGAAAGACCTGATGCACAGCAAGTGAGAAAAAAAAAGGCGACTTATTTTCCTCTTACTTACCGCTACAATTTCGCCGACTTACTACCACTATGAGAAAGTTGCAAAGAAAAAACAACCCTTAAACTCTACTCTCAGAGAGACTTCTGTCTACAATTTTTAGAAACACTCTCCCTCACCCTTCTATCCATATTCCTTTGTGTATCACTCAAGGATAATCACTTATCGATAGAAGTTGGTGAATGGTGTCAAGATACCAGAGTACAGAGGTACCCTTCACATTCTTAACTCGACAAGCACTCAGGGAGTTTCTTGGATTTTAATTTAAACCACATACTTGAGTGCAAAAGACCCTGTTTTTCCCGTTTATGTCACTTAGACTTGGTGACATACGGAAAATAATGGTAGCGATAAGGAATTGTATATAGTTGAGGAATAACTAACTGGTCACTGTGGGAGAGATTATGAGTTGTCTACCTATCCCTATTTTGTCCTTCTTCCTAGTAAAACTGCTGGGTCATAGCTGGGCGCTCTGCTTTTCAGCCGGGGACTCTATTTCCCAGATGCTTGTAGCTACTTATACCTTTATGACTCATTTCTTGACAACAGAATGGCAACAGAAGTGATACGTGCCTCTTCCAGGTTACACCCTGAAAGAAATGGGTAACGCTTCTTTTCCTTTCTTCTTACTTTTTGGAATGTGGATATGATGGAGGTTGGGGAGCAGCTGTTTGGGTCCCAGAGGTGGAAGTTTCATAAAGGGAATGGCAGAGGTCATCATCTCGGGGTCTGTACATGTGAGACAGCAATAAACTTTTATCTTGTATTAGCCACTACACTTTGGAATCTCTTAGCCTGTAACAAATACGGCCAAATTAATTCAATAAAAGTGGCATTCGACTCAACCACAACCACAAAGGAAGACAATTTCAAACAGTTTGAATGAAGTGAAGACATTTTCAGAAAGGAAGTACATTAGCCTTTGAGGGAGATCAATTTAAACTCAAGAGACCACATAAAGTTTTGAACTTTCAAGCAGTTTCCAAGTCTTTTTCTCACACTTTGTACCACGATGAAGACCCAGCTCTGGTGATTAGAATAACTCAGTTACATTTGCAAAGCTAGCAGTTTCCAGAGCTCTTTGGGATTTGTGGTTAGATACCATTTTCCACAGTTAGAATTCAAACAAGTATCAAAGTGATTATCTAAATAATTTATATTCAGGCCACAGACAGAGTGACATAAACACCAAAGTACAATAGATCTTAAAATTTAGGATAAAAGGTAAGTATGTTAAAGTGTCAGCAAGAGGCCAATGCAACCACGTCGGGGAATGAGATGCTCAAGACTTGTAAGTCTGAATTATTTATTGTGGGCGTGTACTGTTTTTATATTTAAAAATATATATATTTAAAAAAATTACATGCTAAGGTTGCAACTGATTGCTTATAAGTTTAGGATTAGTCTGCAATTTAGACGTAGTTTACTGCTCCATAAGAGTAAACCCAAGCTTACTCTTAGGAAGTCTGCCTGTCAAAATACACTAAAACTAGTCACACATTTGGGAATTAACATGTTAATGGAAGTTGAAAGAAGCAGGTTCATGTTGCAATGTTAAGTCTAAAGTGAAGAGAGTCTTCTCTCAGGCTCCATGGTGTTACAAACTTACTGGCAAGAATGGACGTGGGCTGTGCTTTCCTTCCGTAAGCATTTGCTCTGAGGTTTGGGCTCTTGGGTAGACCCACCATAGATAATACCCTCTCTGTGGGCCAGATTTGTCTGATGTTATTATACCTGACCTTCTAGTTTGCAGATAAGTCTCTTAGGAGTTTGTTCGGTATAATCCAACACCTGTATCTTTTTATATGTAGGTCAATGAATAAAATAAAGTTTCTGAATATTTAGAGCTGAAACCAGATCACTGAACTCAGTAAAAGCCATCCATTGAGATTTCATCTGAAATAGCTATCCTTAGGTTCATATAATCACTTGTGTTTTTATGCTAATTTTATGTTTGGAAAGCATTATTTTCTATTATTTAAACAGTGCTCAATTTAAATTGGACATATAAAGACAGGAAGGTAATACTGATCTTGAAAACAAATGATTGCTCCACTACACACCAATTAACCTGGGGGGAAATACGAATAATGCTAAATGCTCACAAGAACGCAGAGAAATTGGATCATCAGACATTCCTGGTGAAAATGCAAATGGGGCAGTTACTCCAAAAAAGAGTTTGGCAGTTTCTTACACTTACCATACAACCGAGCAGGTGCACAACTGGGCGTTCATCCCAGAGAAATGAAAATTTACGCTCACATGAAACCTTGTACACAAATATTCTCAACATCTTTATTTATAATAGGCCTAATTGGAAACAAAATAAATGTCCTTCAAAAGGTGAAAAGCTAAACAAACTCAGGTAAATCTATACAATGGAATACTACTCTGAAATACAGAGGAATCTATTATCAGCACATACATCAGCTTGGATAGGTCTCAGGGCATTATGATAAGTGAAAAAAAAAAAGCCAGTCTCAAAATTACATACTGTACGAGTTCACGTTTATAACATTCTTTTTAAAAATATATTTTAAATTGGCCCCCAGCCGCCGCACTACCGCGGCCTAGCAAAGCATCCCAGGTCCCACGCAGGACGGCAGCCACGCCATGCTCTTCCACTCCGTCTAACTCCTGCTTTCCCGTCGCCTCCACCTGTCCTGGCACTGTCGTGCTCCTTTACTTGAAGGAGCTCAAAAAGTGGGATGAGTTTGAAGATATTTTAGAGGAAAGTGGGCATGTCAGGGACTTGAAGTTTGCGATGAAGTGCTACACCCCTCTTCTGTACAAGGGAATCATTCCATGCAAGCCCAATGATATTAAGTGTAGGGCCCTCAATTCCGAAGAGGTGTTCCATGTCATTAAACAGCTTTCCAAGGAATCCCTCCTGTCTGTGGAAGCCCTCCGAGAGGAAGCCTCTCAGATCTTGGATGAAATGAGCCACAGGCTGCATCTGGGAGCCATCCGGTTTTTGCCTTTGCCCTGAGCAAGATATTTAAACAAATTTTCTCAAAAGTGTGTGTAAATGAAGAAGGTATTCAGAAACTACGATGAGCCATCCAGGAGCACCCAGTCGTCCTGCTGCCCGGTCATCAGGGTTACATCAACTTTCCGATGTTGTCCTTGCTTTTATACAGCTATGACTTACCTGTACCGGACATAGCAGCAGGAATGGACTTCCTAGGCATGAGAATGGTTGGGAAGCTGCTGTGGGTGTCAGGCACCTTCTTCATGAGGCACACCTTCGTCGGCGACAGACTGTGCTGGGCTGTGTTCTCTGAATATGTAAAGACCATGTTACAGAACGGATATGCTCCTGTTGAATTTTCCCTCCAAGGGACAAGAAGCCACTCTGCCAAGACATTGACCCCTAAATTTGATCTTCTGAATATTGCAATGGAACCATTTTTCAAAAGAGAAGTTTTTGACACCTACCTTATTCCAATTAGCATCAGTTACGATAAGATATTGGAAGAAAGTCTGTATGTGTATGAGCTTCTCAGGGCTCTTAACCCCAAAGAGTCTACAACTGGATTACTGAAAGCCAGGAAGATTCTCTTTGAAAATTTTGGCCACATCCACATGTACTTTGGATACCCTCTGTTCCTGTGATCCCTGGCAGCTGGGAGGATGAGCTGAAGCCCTTATAACTTGGTTCCCAGGTATATTCCTCAGAAACAATGGAGGACATGCCTTCCTCACTGAGGTTGCCTACAAAGTGCAGCTTGAGCAGATCCAGAACCTGGTGCTGAGCCCATGGGTCCTTGTCGTTGCTGTCTTGCTTCAGAACCAGCTATCCGTGGATTTCAACACTCTGCTGGAAAAGACTCTGGCTGAAAGGCTTAACCCAGACTTTTGGGGGGTTTCTCACTTGTCTGGATAACAAACCTGTGGACGAAGTGATCCAGTCCAGAATTCTTCTGCATGCCAACGTCGCCAGCCTTCTCAAAGACTGGATGGCTTTGAAACTGGATGCTGGAGACTAGGAAGTGGTTGACGGCCTCATCTACCAGCATATCACCCCCCTCATGTGCTGGGCTTACAGGAACCCATTGCTCAACATCTTTGTTCCTTCCTCTTCAGTAGCCCTGGCATTGCAGATGGCACCTGGGTGCAGGAAGAAGAATATCTACAGTTCCTTTCGCTTCCTATGCAGTTTTTTATTGGAGGAGTTCATCTTCCTTCCAGGAAATGAGCTACAGGACTTTGAAGAAGGTTGTCACCTGCTTTGTAAAAGTGAGATCATTCAGGTGACAACGAGGGACATCTTAGTTACAGAGAAAGGAAGAACTCTGCTAGAATTTTTAATAGGACCCTTTAAACATTTTATGGAATGTTACCAGATCATTTGTGAATACCTCTTGAAGGAAGAAGACCATTTCACTGAGAAACAGTACTTGGGTAGAGTTAGGACGTTCGCGAGTCATCTTCTCCATCAAGGTGCCCCACAGTGCTATGATGTGTTATCTTCTGATGTACAGAAAAATGCCTTAGCAGTCCTGGTGAGGCTAAGTGGGGCAGAGAAGAAGAAGGTAAATAATGACTGTATATTTAATGTGAGTGAATCTGCCATGTCAAAATTAGAAGAAATGCTTGGTTGTAAGATACCAGTAGGAAAACCAGCAACTGCAAAACTTTAAAAATTGCCAAATGGTTATGAAAATTTCAGTCATAAAACCTCCAAGGACTCTTATTACAGCAAATAGGTATATAAAGGGTAAGACCCACTTTTCTTTCAAGACTTTGAGACTCAGGGCTTAGGGGAGAGGAAGGCACGACCGGTTAGACCAATTGGTGTGATCATCTCCATGACCGTGATCTGGAAGGCACTTGTGTCCAACCCTGTGTGTGTTTTAAAATAAAACAATCTTTTGAAAACATGTTTGGAAAAACAAAAAGAATATTTTAAATTATTTTTAAATCATTTTTATTGTATTTTTTCCATTACCATTAAGTCCCCTTATATGCCCTTCCCCCCTGCAGTTGTGACCCTGTTGTCTATGTCCACGAGTCCTTTTCCTTTTTGCTCAGTCCCTCTATCCCCTACTCTACCCCTACCTTACCTGTCATCCTGCTCTCCATCTATGAGTCTGTCCCCATTTTCCTTGTGAGTTCAATTTGTTCATTAGATTCCACATATGAGTGAAATCATATGATATTTGTCTTTCTCTGACTGGCTTATTTCACTTAGCATACTGTTCTCTAGCTTCATCCATGCTGTTGCAAAGGGTAAAATTTTCTTCTTTTTATGGGTTAGTAGTATTCCATAATGCAAATGTCCCATTGTTGTTTTATCCACTCATCTACTGATGGACACTTGGGCTGCTTCCATATCTTGGCAATTGTAAATAATGCTGCAATGGACATAGGGGTGCTTATGTTCTTTCGAATTAATGTTTTGGGTTTCTTCAGATATATGTCCCAAAGTGGGATGGCTGAATCAAAAGGTATATCCATTTTTAATTTTTTGAGATATCTCCATACTGCTTTCCATAGTGGTGGCACCAATCTGCATTTCCACCAACAGTACAAAAGTGTTCCCCTTTCTTCACATCCTCATAACACTTGTTTTTTTTTATTTATTTATTGATGATAGCCATTCTGACAAATGTGAAATTGTATCTCATTGCGGTTTTTATTTGGATTTCTCTGATGATTAGTGATGTTGAACATCTTTTCCTATCTGTATTGGCCATCTGTATGTCCTCTTTGGAGAAGTATTCAGGTCATTTGCCCATTTTTTAATTGGATTGGTTTTTTTTTTTTAGTGTTGAGTTCTATAAGTTCTTAATAAATTTTAGATATTAATTCCTTATCAGGTGTACCAACAAATAAATTCTCCCATTCTGTGGGCTGTCTTTTTATTTTGTTAATGATTTTCTTTGTTGTGCAAAAACTTCTTAGTTTGATGCAGTCCCATTTGCTTATTTTTTCTTTTATTTCCCTTGCCTAGGGAAATATAGCTGATAAAATATTGCTACGAGCCATGTCTGAGATTTTGCTGTCTATGTTTTCTTCTACGATTTTTATGGTTTTGGGTTTAACATTTAAGTCTTTAATCCACTTTGAATTTATTCTCATGTATGGTGTAAGAAGGTGGTCTAAGTTTAATTTTTCTGCATGTATCTGTCCAATTTTCCCAACACCATTTATTGAATAAATTATCTTTAGCCCATTGTATGTGCTTGCTTCCTCTGTCAAATATTAATTGACTATAAAGTTCTGAGATTATTTCTGGGCTCTCTATTCTATTGATCTATGTGTCTGTTTTTATGCTGGTACTAGGCTGTTTTGATTACTATGGCCTTATAGTATAGTTTGACATTAGGTGGCATGATTTCTCCAACTCTGTTCTTTCTCAGGATTGCTGTTGCTATATGGGGCTTTTGGTGCTTCCATATAAATTTTTGAAATATTCTTTCTAGCTCCTATCAAATATGTCATTGGAATTTTGATAGGAATTTTGTGGAAGCTATAGATTGCTTTGTGTAGTATGGACATTTTAATAATGTTAATCCTTCTTATCTATGAACACAGTATGTACTTCTACTTACCTGTATCTTCTTCAGTTTCTTTCTTCAGTGTCTTATAATTTTCTGAGTACAGGTCTTTTACACCCTTGGTTAGGTTTATTCCTAGGTATTTTATTCTTTTTGAAGCAATTGTAAATGGGGTTGTTTTCTTAATTTCCCTTTCTGTTAGTTCGTTATCGGCATATACAAATGCAACTGATTTCTGGATATTAATTTTGTATCCTACTTTGCTGAATCCATTTATCAGTCTTAGTAGTTTCTTGGTGGAATCTTTGGGATTCTCTATGTACAGTAATATGTCATCTGGAAATGAGACAGTTTTACTTCCTCCTTTCCAATTTGGATGGCTTTTACAACATTTTTGAAATAGGAAAATTATATGGATCAGATTAGCAGAGAACAGATCAATAGTTGCTAGAAATTAGGGATGGGGTTGAAAGAAAAGTGTGATTATAGAGGACATCATCAAGGTGTTCCTTTGTCATGGAATCAATATAAGTGATAAAATTTCATAGGACTATATGAAACAATGAGTGTATGTGAAAACAAGTAGGAGTGGAATAAAGTCTATAGTCTACTTCAGGGATTTTCAACCGGTGTGCCACAGAATTTTTAAAACATGCAGTACCTGACTATTTAGTCAGGGCATTGACCTCTTTTCTCTTAGATTGTCAACTAAAAAATGACAACAGCCAACACAACAATAGCCACCAAGTGTGAATGGATCAAAATTATACCTATTTTTAATGAGATCAGCAAAAAATACCTTTTGGTGTGTTGCATAATTTTAGTAATTAGTTTATGTGTGCCCTGAAAGGAAAAAGTTTGAAAATCCCTGGTCTAATTAATAGTATTTCTGGTTTGATAATGAACTGCAGTTATGTAAGATGTTACTTTTGGGGGAAGCTGGGTGAAGGGTTCATAGGACTTTTCTGTACTACTTTTGCAACCTCTTGTGAATCTATAATTATTTAAATATAAACATTTAAAAAATAATGACTACATTAGCTTACCAGATATGAAAGTTTATTTTTTGTCTTTTATTTTATGGGTGTAATGAAGCAAGAATAGGGGAGCATGACAAACTGCTTTAATCAGAACAGTCCTGCTTTTGTCTGTTTATCCATTGGAGAAGAGTTGTGCTGAATAGAGAATTTCTGGGATAAAGTTTGAAAACAACTTCTAAAAGGTTACAGAAAATTCTTCAGATAATCAAAATCAAGCCATGAGCAATAATTTAGGAAAAGTAGGTGCGGTGTGCTTTAGAAAGCAGTTTGATTTTTCTAACAAAACGTTATAGCTTTCAAGGGAAGTGATTACAGTTAACCACGTATTTTAGGTAGGGTATCAGAATTGGTTTGTTATGAAATTATAGCTGCTGGTGTTAACCGTAGCTAATATACTGCTTGTTGCAGTGCAGGGAAATGAAATTGCTGATGGACTCTTCCTAGAAGTTATTTAAAACAAGCAGCTAGTAGTGCAGTGATTTCTTTCAATCTGAGAGCCTGTGAGGCAAGACAAGACAGCTACAAAACTACTTAGCTTAACTAACACAGGATTGGTTGCCAATATAAACCACATCTCTAAACATTCAAAAAAATCTTTATTTGCTTCCATGAAATTTTGCCCTCATTCAGAGATTATGGACAGCAGACAGCCTAAGGTGGTTGTCAGCCGCCTCACGTGAAGGGTTTCTTGTACCATCTGTGGAGGCAAAGCTTTCCTGGTCAGACCTGACCAGATGTGGTTTGACCCTTCACTCTCCATCCCCAACATATCCACTCAGAGCCCCAATAAGTTTCTTCTTCCGGTGACCGGTGGCTGATTACTGCTGTGGTACTGAGATGGGGCCTCTGAGTAATTACAGAGTTAGCCTTGTGGTTGTCTTCCAGGAAATGGCAAGTACCACTTGCCCTAGTGTGTCCCTGCAGATTTCACTTGGGGACAACAGGAAACAAATGCCATGTAAGGACATCCTGTAGAGCTGCTGCTTTTCTGTGGACAACTGAGTGGTAGACATGTTCTCGGTCACCATCTCCATTTCTCGTTCCTAAAGCAATCTGAGCCTTATCATTGAGAAGTATACACACAGTGATCTTCAAAAGGACCTACATGAACTTTTACACCAGAATTTTGAATACTTGATTTTGACTTTCCTCTACTTAGTGATTCTGAGAATGTTTTTGTAGCTAACTTTTTTAAACATTATTATCTTACTGCCAAGTCTCCTGTAAAGTTCTTCAAAGAGTTTCTCTGTTTTCATCATTTATTTGAGAGAACAGTAGCTTTATTAGCTTGTGGCCAAAAATGGATTTTAAAAATGTAACTTAGTTCTCAGAATTAAACTTAGTTGCAGAAATTTAACTTTTCTCTGAACTGTTAAATTTGGATGTGTAATGTGAAATTGGAGCAGGAGGACAGGAAGCCTGCTGTTTGTGGGGAGACAAGCCAGACAGGATCTTCTCAGGTGTCCTCACCGTCTATTGCTCTTGGCTACTTGTCCCATTTTCCTACCACAAGAGGAAATGTGAGGGAGTTGTGAAAGGAGGCCATGGCAGGAAAAGCTTTGGAATGTCCTGGAATATTATGAGGCCATTAAAAATAATGAATTAGAGCTAATCCAAATAATTTTCAAGAATTTCCACAAATTATTGTTGAGAAAGGAAAACAAGATGCTGAAGAGTGTGATGCTTTATGGAGCACTCAGCGTTGATCTCTCTTGCCTGCAGGTTGTGCATTAGGCAGGCGCAGTGGCTAAATCAGCATTGATGAATAGGAGCGTAGGCTGGACGCATCTATAGCCTCTCTCCCTGATGCAAAGCAACTTCATCCACTTGTCCATTGTGTTCGCAGTGGCTGGCTGATGGCAGAGTTTGGCTGATGTCGACTGGCCAAGTCATTTTTGTGTACCTGATTATTTGGTGCCCTTTCATGTTGGTGCTCCTGTGTGAGTGTTCACATGTATTACATGTATTATGAAACTCCTAAGACTTCATGGTTGATCTCTAATGTTTCACTATGTGCCTGTTTCCCAGCATCCCTTTTTCTTGACATTACAAGTTTTCTCCTTTTAGGATTCTGTAATGAGTTCTGTATTCAGAGAGAACAATGTCTCTCTGAAATTCATGCCTACCTAGAATCTCAAAATGTAACTTTACTTGGAAATATTGTCTTTGTAGATGTAATTAATTAAAAATCTTGAGATAAAATTATTCTGGGTTTAAAGTGGACCCTAAGTCCAATGTCTGGCGCTCTTGTAGAAGAGGAGAGGACACTGAGAGATGCAGAGAGAAGGCAGTATGACGACAGAGGCAGGGATCAGCGTGATGAGTCTGTAACCCAGGGAATGTCAAGGATTGCTGGCAATCACCAGAAGCTAGAAGTGAAGCTTGGGATGGTTTCTTCCTCAGAGCCTCCAGAAGAACCAACTCTCTGACACCTTGATTTCAGACTTCTGGTGCCCTTGAACTATGAGGAAATAAAATTAATCCAATCAATTCACAGTAATTTGAATGGCAGCTCTAGGAAATCAGCACCATATCTAACCAGCCAACCAAGCATTTGTCACTGCCTTTGAGTCCATATATATTCTAAACTTGGGCAAATTTTCTCTTCACACAAACTCTCATTTCATAAGAGTTTCCATAGCCTGAAGCTCTACCTATTGAGGGGATTTCTGTTATTATTTTCTTTCAAGGCTACCCCTTGGACATCTATGTT
>VMDR010034938.1:0-10977 GCA_007922815.1 Macrotus californicus | reverse complement strand
TCTTCATTTCCCTTATTGTATCCTTCATTTGTTCATCTAATTTGCGACCAAATTCAACCAAGTCTGTGAGCATCCTGATTACCAGTGTTTTGAACTGTGCATCTGATAGGTTGGCTATCTCTTGGTCGCTTAGTTGTATTTTTTCTGGAGCTTTGATCTGTTCTCTCATTTGGGCCATTTTTGTTGTCTTGGCGCGCCTTTTATGTAGTAAGGGGCGGAGCCTTAGGTGTTCACCAGGATGGGGCGGCCACGTGGCTGCGTTGTGACGCTGTTTGTGGGGGAGGGGTCCGAGAGGGAACAATGGCGGCCGCTCCGCTCCCTGCCGGTTACCAGTCACTTTCCGCACTACTCACAGTTCAATGGGGCCCCTCTGGTGCTGGCTCTGGTGCCGATCCCCGGTGGGAGGGCTGTGTACGCTCCAGGACCCTGTGGGTCTCTCCAACGAGCTCTCCCATGAGGCCGGGAGTTTCTCCCGCTGCCGCTGCCTCAACCCCCACAGGAGTTTTCAATCAGAGGCTTTAAGGCTTCACCTCCCTGAGCCGGAACTCTGGGTTGTGGGGTCCGTCCCACTCCCGAGCCGTTCCTCCCCGTTTATCCTCACGAGGGAGTGGGACGCCCGGGCCGCAGCCGCCACCTCTCCCGGCCAGCTGCGCCTTTCCCGGATCCGCCAGCCTCCGCCCCGCCACGTGAGTCCTCTCCGCCCCTCCTACCGGTCTGGATGTATGTTTCTTAGTTTCTTGGTTGTCAGACTTCCATACGGTTCGATTTTCTGTCAGTTCTGGTTGTTTTTTCTTTTAAAATTTGTTGTTGTCCTTCTTTTGGTTGTGCGAGGAGGCACAGGGTGTCTACCTACGCCTCCATCTTGGCCGGAAGTCCCTACCCTCATGGATCTTATTCTAGTGAGTGAATGTTGAATAAAACCATGAATCACTTTGCAAAGACTCCATATTTGTTTTCACATAGTTATTTGCATCAGCCTAAAAAAAGAATAATTTGTAGTTTATTAAGCAATGTGAAGAGTTGTAATAGGAGAAGCTTAATAATTAGATCATTCATTCATTAAACATTTATTTCCTGGTGTAAGTATGTAAAATTATTTGAAATTACATAAATAGTCATTCTGTTCCCAATTATCATTCAGTTCTTTTCTTCTGTTTGTAACCTTGAGTAAAGGCCTCAGTTGCTAGCCAGGCCACCACCAGGCATGTGTATCTGAAATCAGATATCTCTGAATGTCTCTGACTGTGCTTGCCCAAAACTTCATACACATCAGAGATCTAATTGTAACTTGTTTATTGTCTGTTCTTCACACCAGAGTGTGAACTCACAGGGCACCTGTCTATTTTAGTCACCATTGTATACCAAGTATATAAAATAATGTACCACATAGTAGATGTTAGTAAATATTAATCAGCCTTTGACCACTCAAAATGCAATTTCCTCCCTACTCATGGCTACAGCCTACATCTAATCTTCATTCAGACTACTCAGATTATAAAAATCTTCAGTTCCAGTATTCTCAAGAAGATGTATTATCACTAGCTTGTTTACTAATATAGTCCATCTGTTCTTCTAGTCTTTTTGACACTTCCCTTTTCTTTCAATCTCTGTTACTTCCTGGCCTTACTTTGCTGGTCACTTGAAGAACTGTCGGACTTCTGGTCAAGATGGTGGTGTAGGCAGACATGGCTCACCTCTTCACACAACCACCTCAAAATTACAACTAAAATATAAAACAACCAACATTCAGAACCATCAGAAATTGAGTTGAATGGAAGTCTGACAACTACAGAACTAAAGAAACCACATCCATCCAGACTGGTAGGAGGGGCACAGATGTGGAAGGAGCTGGTCCCTTACCTATTTGTGATCGATAAAAATTCAGGAGGGATATCTTGGGAGTGAGGGGTCCCAGTCCCACAAACGGCCCTGCAGCCCAGGGTTCCAGTGCCAGGAAGAAAGTCCCTACAAATCCTGGCTGGAAAACCAGCAGGCACTGAGTCAGTGGAAGAAAGTGCTGGCACCCCATGTAGTTCCTCTTAGAGAACCCACACACGGACTCACCTACACAGACTCCCTCTGAGCTCCAGCACCAGGGTGGCAGCTTAAAAGTCACCAGTGGCATAAAGGGAAGGACTGAAGTATCTGGCATCAAGGTGAGCAGAGGCCATTGTCCCTTTTCTAAACCCTGCACCCACAGAAACAGCAAGCTGATGCCATATCTGAGACTCCATCAACCTGGTTAATACCCTCCAAGGAGTTCCCCAAAGACTCTACCCCACCCAACTTGTGGTTCCACCCAAGTTGCTTTTCCATATGAGTGACTGGTCTTGGCTCATGCCGCAAAATTTCCTAAATCCTCTCAAACAAGAAATAGCTGGCTGCAGTAATTCCCCAGCATTGCACTAACAGCAGCCCACCTAGATTCACAGCTTGACTTCGCCTGGGAATCTCCAAGCTCAACACAAACGGCAGCCATCTCAGATTGCTTTATAGGTCAGGCAGGGTGGCCCTGAGCAAAACAGGTGGGGGCTGATCTTGGCCTGCACCGTCCAGCAAACCCCAGGGGAAGCACAGCTACAGACCATGTTGGAGCACCACCACCCTGCCTCTGCATAGCTGATCCTCCACGGATGGTGAAGGTTGGTGGTAAGTGGTCACAGCCAATCCTTGCAGCTTACTGGCCTGGGAAAAATCTCCCATTGATCTGCCAACAGCAACCAAGGCTCAACTACAAGGGGAGAGTGTACTCAGCCCATACAAAGGGTGCACCTCGAGTACCCAGGTTGAGTGGTGGAGGAGGCTGTAGCACTGGATTCTACAGGACACCTACTACATTATAGCACTACCAAGACACAGAATCAAAGCAGCTCTACCTAATAGAAACAAACAAAGGGAGGCTGCCAACATGAGGAGTCAAAGAAACATGGTCCAAATGAAGGAACAGATCAAAACTCCAGAAAAAGCTAAATGAAATGGAGATAAGCGATCCAACAGATGCAGAGTTCAAAACACTGGTTACAAGGATGCTCAAGGAACTTAGTGAGGAACTCAACAGCATAATAAAGATCCAGTCAGAGACAAAGGATATGCTAATTAAAATAAAAATTTACATGGAAATAACAGGAGAATGGATGAAGCCGAGAACCAAGTCAATGATTTGGAACATATGGAAGCAATAAACAACCAAACAACAAGAAGAAAAAAATCCAAAAAAATGAGCATAGTATAAACAGCTTCTGGGACAAAGACAACTTCAAGAGGTCCAATATTCACATCACAGGACTGCTGGAAGGAGAAGAGAAAGAGCAAGAAATTGGAAAAATAATGAAAGAAAACTTCCTTAATTTGCCTAAGGAAATAGGCATGCAAGTGTCCAGGGAGCACAGAGAGTCCCAAACAAGTTGGCCCACTCCAACTCATCATAATTAGAACACAAAAGGTTACAGATAAAGAATCTTAAAAGCAGCAAGAGAAAAGCAGTTAGTTGCCTACAGGGGAGTTCCCATAAGACTGTCAGCTGATTTCTCAGAAGAAACTTTGCAGGCTAGAAGGGATTGGCAACAAATATTCAAAGTCATGAAAAACAGGGAACTAACTATAGCCAAGATTGCTTTACCCAGTGAAGCTATCATTTAGAATCAAAGAACAGATAAAGAGCTTTCCAGACATGAAAAATCCAAAGGAGTTCATCACCAAACCATTATTACTTGAAATATTAAATGGACTTAAAGAAAAAGAAGATCAAAACTATGAACAATAAAGTGACAGAAAATACATACCTATCAACAACTGAATCAAAAAACAAACTAAGCAAACAAGAAGAACAGAGACAGAATCATGGATACCAACAGCATTTTGTATATTGCCAGTTGGGAGGGGATTGTGGGGAAATGAGTGAAGAAGTGAGGAGATTAAGAAGTACAAATAGGTGGTTACAGAATAGCCATGGCAATGTAAAATACAGCATAGGAAATGGATTAGCCAAAGAATTTATACGCATGACACATGGACATGAACAATGGTGGGAGGATTGCCTGAGGGAATGGAGGGAGTTGGATGGAAGGGAGCAAAGGGGGAAAAATCAGGACGACTTTAATAACAATAAAATATAATTAAAAAATAATTCTCAGCTCCTGCCCTGACCGGTGTGGCTCAGTTCAGCATCATCTCACAGAGCGAAAGGTCACTGGTTCAATTCCTGGTCAGGACACATGACTAGGTTGTGGATTTCATCCCCAGTTGGGGCGCATACAGCAGCCAACTGATTGATATTTCTCTCTCATGCTGATGTTTCTCCCTTTCCCTCTCAAAATAAATAAAATCTTTTAAAAAATAAAGTTAAAAAGAAAAGAATTCTCAGCTCCCATTCTCCTTTGTCTTTTAGTTGTGGCCACTCTTTAAATCCACTATTAATCAATTGAAATACTTTGGTGTTAGATGAGCTTCAATTCACCATTGGCTATGTAAGTGCAAGCCATTTAACTTCACCAAGTTTAGCTTTTTTAGTCTGTTTGTCCTCTGGTGCCCTAAGCATTGTAATGAAAATTAAATGACATTATTGTAACCAGATACTATTGCTTGTACAAAATGAAAATCCTTATTAAATAACAACCAGAAAATCCAGATGCAGAATGCCTCTAGGACTGCTTGATTTAGCAGCTCAACAATATATGAGGTATAGTGTTTTTCATCCTTAGTCTATGGTTTAGTGCCCCTAATGATTGCATAATGGTTGCCACAGTTCCCAGTATTATGCAGTCATGATTATAAGTGGCAAAAGAAAGTTTCTTCTCTTTCTTCTACCCCCTTCCCCTGAATACCGCTTGGACACAGAGCTGAATCACACAGGCTTATTCTAGCAAGTATCATACTTGGTTTTGAATAATTAAGATTCATCTGGGGCTAAAGGAAGGGCCTTACCTTCCTAGTAATAGTTATTACTACATTTGTGACTCTTAGAATTCTGTCTTTAGACCTTTTTAAAAAAATATTTTATTTTTTGAGAGAGGGGAAGGGAAGGAGAAAGGGAGGGAGAGAAACATCGATGTGTGGTTGCCTTTTGTGTGCCCCCCACTGGGGACCTGGCCTGCAACCCAGGCATGTGCCCTGACTGGGAATTGAACCAGCAACCCTTTGGTTCACAGGCCAACACTGAATCCACTGAGCCACACCAGCCAGGGCTTTTTTTTTTTTTACATTAACTCTAGTATAATCTTTAGTCTTACGGTTTTAAAGATCATTTCTACTCCCAATTTTTTAAGTCTTCCCTCTGGACTGCTTCTCTGAATACCATACTCATATGTCCATATGAGTTGCTTATTAGACATTACCATTTGTAAGTTTAATAGGCATTTTAAACTTGATAGGTCCAATATATTTTTTAAAAATTTTATTTATTTTCAGAGAGATGGGGATGGAAACAAACATTGATGTGAGAGAGACGTCAATTGGTTGCCTCTCGTATATGCCCCGACTAGGGCCTGAACTCGCAACCCAGCCATGTGCCCCTGACCGGAAATTGAACTGGTGACCTTTCACTTGGCAGAACTATACTCAACCAACTGAGCCACACTAGTCAGGGCAATAGGTCCATTGTTAAACTCAATTTCCCCTTCTGGCTCTTCTACCTTCCTATTGTAGTAAATAGCAATTTTGTTCTTTCAATATGCTGAAGCTGAAAAACCTTGGAGTCATTGATTTTTCTCATATTCCACATATGATTCATCAGGAAATCCTATTGACTCTACCTTTAAAATAAATAAAAGAGCACCTTCACTACTGCATCATTGTGCAAACCACCTGAATTATTGCAATACATTCTTAGTAGTCTTTACCATTCTTTCCCACTCTACTCTTAATTCAGAAGCCAAAGCTATTCTGACATTCTGCATAAAATTCCAGTGGCTTCTCATCTCTCATATAGGTCAATATTAGTTACAAGACTCCACACCATTTAGCTGCCTATTATTTCTTATAACCTAACCTCCTAACCTTTTCGCCTCCCCCACTACATCATTCTGACACAGCAGCACCTCAAAGATGCCTAGTGTTTTTAAAATATCCCTCTACTTGGTATATTCTACTCCCACATATATACATAGCTTTCCCCCTTTTCTCTTTCAGGTAATGCAAATGTCATTCCATATAGTATTGATATTTTAAAAAAACTTTTAATTATTTCAAAAATTTAAAATTTTATTTTCCTAATTAGAATGTAAAGTACACGAGGCATGGATTTTTGTTCATACTGTATCTTCAGTACCTATAAAGGTGTCTTGGCATATATTGGGTGGTCCTTAATGAAATATGAAGAAATGAATAAAATGAATGTCAATTCATCATGGTTTCTGGTTTCAGCTGGGTCCTCAGTGAAACTTAGTAATTCTTGTTTCTGATTATTTTCCTTTCTATTTCTCATAATTGCTATGCCAACCATCACCACTCTTACCAAATCCCTACTTTTATTCTCAGCTCTTTAGTAGTCAATGCCCTTTTAAAAAGAGTTTTGATAGCACCTCTGAACTTTTTGGTCTTCATAGTTCTCTTGCCTTCAAATTTAGAAATTTGCTCTTTTTTATTTATTTTTATTTCACTTCTAATTTTGTTCTAATTTCATCTGCTGGTACTCTTGGTACCAAACCTTCCTATCTTCTGAGACCTTACTTAAATAGTTATTTCTTCCCTTATATATTGTATATATTTTTATATATCTCATTTTTCTCTGCATTGTTTTCTTCCTCTCTTGACCACCTTAACCCTCCTTAATCCCTCTGTTATTACAACTCTCTTCTTTTTTTTTCAAACAAGAATTCATGAGCCAAGACTCAAATACAAGCATAAGTTTATTTAGAAAGTCACAGAGGTACAAGAAGTGAGCTATGGAAGAAGTGAGCCAGCTGGGCTGCATGAGCTCAGGAAACAATTTACAGAGGCAAAAGTAGGACCCTTGGAGCTTAAGAAAAAGAAAGGCAGAGAGAACACACTTAGGGGTAGGAGAGAGGGAAAGGTGTGGGTATGCTCCAGAGAGAGTTCACTGGGGAAAGAATGGTGTGGGAAAAGGTGTAGGCTTTCTCTAGAGAGAGAACAAGTATGCCATAACTCTGCTTCAGGTGACTATTTGAGATGTTTAAATTTATTATTCCATTTTCATATTTCTTATTGTTCAATTCCCTGCCTTCTGGCTTTTGCTTTCATTGCCAACAATCTCCTCTACCTCCTAGGATTATTGTGAGAGATTAAATAAAGTTATATGTGTTAAGAATTTAGAATAATGCACATTGTTTGTTTGTTTGTTTATTTATTTATTTATTTATAGTGATTACCATATATGCTGTAACTACTGAAACCAAAATCATTCCTACTTGTGAGTACTTTTCTATTATCCTTCTTGACTTCCATATGTGTTTCATGAAACACTGTCCTTTAGGTTTAGGGATACCAGTGGTATCAAGATGCTTTCAGCTTCAAGTTAAGAGAATTTTTTTAACGATAAATCCAATGATAGGTGGTTCCAAGATTAATTCAGAGATGCAGCAACACTATCAAGGACCCAGGCTCTCATGTCTGTATGCTACCATTCTTGCTGTTTCACAGATGTTTGTCTTTAGGGTTGTGAGATAGCAGGCATCCTATTTTCATTATCCAAAAGCAGAAAATCAGTACTGGGCTTTCTCCTGGATAGGTATCTCTCTATAGGAAGGATAACCTTCCCAAAGTTCCCCAGAGCATTTCCCTTTTCAGTGGATGCCCGTACACCAATCACTGGCAAAAGGCATGTAAATACTACAATTGGCTGAAATTAACCATGAGTCACTCCCCAGGAACTGAGGGAAGCTTATACTTTCCTTTAGTTCATTATTCTAAAAGAAATTAGATATCAGCTGGCCAGAAAGAATGTAGGAAAGGCTGTTTGGTCCATCATAATCAATACTGTTTTTACCTGGTAGATCTTTAATTGTTCCTTCTCATTCTTTTTTATTGTCTTTTCTTGATTGATATCAGCTGGCCAGAAAGAATGTAGGAAAGGCCGTTTGGTTCATCATAATCAATACTGTTTATCATACTGTTTTTACCTGGTAGAACTTTAATTGTTTCTTCTCATTCTTTTTTATTGTCTTTTCTTGATTGATGTGCCCCTTAAATGCTTATAGTCTCAAAGTTCATCTTTGATTCCTTCAAAAATTATCCCTCTTTTACACTTTCAAATACCACCTGTGTTACAGTCTTTTCTCCAGCTAAGATTTTTTCCCTAAGTCTCAGCTCAGAATATCCAACTCTTTTCTAGACAACTTCATCCATTCAATTCAATTGAAAACTGTTGTATTAGGTGTTTGGGAGTTAAATAAACCTTGCCCTGTATGATCTTACATTATAAGGGAGGGAGTAAGGGAGTTAGAGAAACAAGTGACTATAACACAGGTAGTAATTAGGAATATAGTTCAAGCAATGATTTTTACCAAATATAGAAGTAGTATAGATGAAGGGGTGATTAATAGGTTTATAGTTGTGTTCTAAGTGGAACTTGCCTTTCTCTTCAAATGGACTCTTCCTATATTCTGAACTTTCATTAGTAGCCCAACTGTGCACACTTTGTTCAATGTAGAAACAAAGGCAATCTAAAACTGTTTGAAATCTCCATATACAGTTGGCTGGCAAATTATATACATGCTACCCCTTTATTACTTAAATTTAGCCATTTATCTTTTTATATCATAGTAATCTTACTTTAGGTCCTCATAATTACTCATGTCATCGAATTACTCACTCTTTAAAAATTAATTTAACAGACTTCTGGCCAAAATGGGGGTGTAGGTAGATACCCTTTGCCTCCTCACACAACCAAAAGAGGGACAACAATAAATTGAAAAAACAAAAAACCAGAACTGCCAGAAAATCGAACTGTATAGAAGTCCGACAACCAAGGAGTTAAAGTAGAAACATTCATCCAGACTGCTAGGGGAGGTGGAGGCGGGCAAGGCAGCAGCAGGCAGACTGAGTGGTCCCACATTTGCATGCAGATAAACTGGGTGGAACAACTGGGGAGTGAGACACACCATACAACTCAGGGTTCCAGTATGGGGAAATAAAACTTCAAAACCTCTGAAAAAATCTGTGGGGGTTGCAGCAGTGGGAGGAACTCCCAGCCTCACAGGAGAGTTCATTGGAGAGACCTGCGAGGTCCTAGAATGTACACAAAACCACCCACCCAGGAATCAGCACCAGAAGGGCTCAATTTGCCTGTGGGTAGCAGAGGAAGTGACTGAAAGCTGGCTGAGAGCTAAACAATTGGTATTGTTCCCTCTCAGACCCCTCCCCGCCCACACAGCACCACATCACTTTGGCCCTGCCCTGGTGAGTACCTAAAGCTCCACCTCTTACTACATAATGGGTGAGCCGAGCCAAAAAAAAAAAATGTGACCCAAATGAAAGAACAGATCCAAGCTCCAGAAAAAAAATACAACCAAGCAATGAAGAGATAGCCAACCTATTAAGTCAGGGGTATCAAACTCATTTTCACTAGGGGCCATATCAGCCTTGCAGTTGCCTTCAAAAGGCCGAATGTAATTTTAGGACTGTATAAATGTAACTACTCCTTAACAGTTAAGCAAGAGCTCGGCACTGCCACCAGGTAGAAACAAGGTGCCGGGCTGGATAAAACAAGATGGAGAGCCAGATTTGGCCTGTGGGCCTTGTGTTTGCCACCTGTGTGTTAGATGCACAGTTCAAAACACTGGTAATCAGAATGCTCACAGAAATTGTTGAGTATGGTCACAAAATAGAGGAAAAAGTGAAGGCTATGCAAAGTGAAATAAAGGAAGGTACAGAGAACCAACAGTGAAGGAAAGGAAACAGACTCAAATCAACGGTTTGGACCATAAGGAGGAAATAAGCTTTTAATCAGAACAGAATGAGTAAACAAAAATTTAAAAAAATGAGGAGAGGCTTAGGAACCTTTGGGACAACTTTAAACATTCCAACATCTGAATCATAGCGGTGCCAGAAGGAGAAGAGGAAGAGTAAGAAATTGAAAATTTATTTGAAAAAATAATGGAGAACTTCCCTAATCTGGCAAAAGAAATAGATTTCCAGGGAGTCCAGAAAGCTCAGAGTCCCAAAGAAGTTAGACCCAAGGAAGCACACACCAAAGCACATCATAATTACATTATCCAAGATTAAAGATAAGAATCTTAAAAGCAACCAGAGAAAAGGAGACGGTTATCTACAAAGGAGTTCCCATAAGACTATCAGCTGATTGCAGTCAAGAAGGAGCTGGAAAGAAGTATTCGAAGTCATGAAAGGCAAAGACCTATATCCAAGACTACTCTATCCAGCAAAGCTATCATTTAGATTGGAAGGGCAGATAAAGTGCTTCCCAGACAAGGTCAAGTTAAAGGAGTTCATCATCACCAAGACCTTATTATATGAAATGTTAATGGGACTTATCTAAGAAAAAGAAGATAAAAAATATGAACAGTAAAATGACAACAAACTCAAAACTATCAACAACCACCCTAAAATAAAAACAAAAATGAATTAAGCAAACAACTAGAACAGGAACAGATTCACAGAAATGGAGATCCCCTGGAGGGTTATCAGTGGGGAGGGGGTAGGGGAAAAATGGTGGAAAAGGTACAGGGAATAAAAAGCATAAATGGTAGATACAAAATAGACAGGGGGAGGTTAAGAGTAGTGTGGGAAATGGAGTAAAGAACTTACATGTGTGACCCATGGACATGAACTAAGAGAGGGGGAAATGATGGTGGGAGGGGGGTACAGGGCAGAGGGGAATAAATGTGAGGAAGGTATGGGACAACTGTAATAGCATAATCAATAAAATATATATATATTTTTTCTTTTTTTTTAATTACTTTATTGTTGTTCAATTACAGTTTGAATTTTTCCCCCACCACTCTCCCCCCACCCCAGCCAGTCCCACCCCCCTCCCCTGCTCCCACCCTCCCCCTTGGTTATGTC
>VMDR010034937.1:0-10905 GCA_007922815.1 Macrotus californicus | reverse complement strand
TAGCATCCTGGACAGGTGACCTGGGTTTCAGTGCCTTCTGTGGTTCTCTCTGTGAGTTGGATAAAGCCTCTCTGAAGCTTATGCCCACAATAGGAATAATAACATTTGTCTTACCTTCTTCCTTCTTTTAAAGAATTGTGAAGTGAAAGATAAGCTTTATAAGCCCACTTCTGTGAGGATTACTTACAAAGCAAGGACATTTTGGGGGTACTTCCTTTATCATTTCACATGCTTTACTTATGAAAAATGTGATTATACTAAATTTTGTGTAGACTTTTTTCTTAGGAAGTTTTAGATGATACTTTTTGATTACTTTGTTTAGTGAGGAATAGTACAATTGGAAAATCAAAATGATGCCAGCAATGTTAAAATCAGCCATTTCCATGAGTGATTGGTGACAAGACAGCACTGTGCTATTTTACAGGTGGAGGGGTCACAGCAGTCTGTAAATGACTTTATTAGCAAGTAGGGTCTTTGCGGAGGTCATCAAGTTAAGATGAGTTCATGATGGATTAGGATGAGTTTGGAGTGGTGTTGCCCCAGTACCCAGTATGCTGAGGATCACCACCAACCACCACCAGAATCTAGAAGGGGCACTGTTGGATTCTTCCCCAGAGCCTCCAGAGAGAGCATGACCCTGCTGTCACCTTGATTTCGGATTTCTAGCCCGAGTCACCCAGCTTGTGGAAATTTGTCATGGAGCCCTACGAAACTATTATGGCAGCGACCTCCCTTGAATATCTTCTCTCCTCCTCACCTCCATCCCTTGGCAATCTAATTCTGTCTTATGAATATTTTTCTATCTTTGTTATGTTGGTAACTTCTGAATTATGACTTATCTACTGAGCTCCAGTTTCATATTTCTAGCTCTCAACAACTTCATCTAGATTTCTTACAGGAGCATCCTATTCAATGTATGAAATCCATCACCTTGCTGTTAATACTGCTCCTGGGTTACCTATTTCTGTTTGTGTTCTCATCATCATTCTAGTTATTTAGACTTAAAGTGGAAGGGTTATTCTTGATTCCTCTGTCATTTTTCACCCATTCGGTCTTCTTCGATCTTACATATGCAGTTGGTTTTCATGTCAGTATGAACCATAATACACTTCAGCTCATCCTTTGCTTTTTATTACCCTCTTCATTGGGCTCATGGTTTCACTTTTATTAGTCTCTCACACTCAGTATACTCGTACCTCCGTGGAAAATTATGCTGTACTGCAGCACTCATGGCATTACTCGCTTGCTTAAATAGCTTCAGTGCCTCATCACTGTCTTCAAAATAAAATCAAAACTAATATTAAGGTCCTCCCTGATGTGTTTCTATTTCCTTTTAACACATTTTCTTCTGATCTCTTTTATATACACTATTTAACAAAATCAATATTGTTTTTCTTATTTGTCTACGTTTTTATACCTTAGTGTTTCTTCTTCTTATATCTATCTAAATAGTTCTAAGCTTCATTCCTCACACGTTAAAATCTGACCTATCATTCAAGGTCAAAGATCACCTCTCTGGTCCTTACCAACATTGTTTCTGTTTTATGTTCTATGTGCATGTCTTGTGCACTCTTCTAGACTATAAACTCACTGAATGGTAGGACATAATTTACCTAATATAGCACTTAACTCAGCGCCTTGGACATAGCAGACTCTCAATAAATATTGTTTAAATGAATTAGTGCCTATTTGAAATGAAAGTATCATCAGTTAAAAAGGATCATAGCTCTAATTATTTAACTCTGATTATTTTCTCCCTGTCTACTAATTTTCAACATTTTTTTCAATCTAAATATTTTAGGAAGTACCTTTCCCCGCCAAACTCCTCCAGATCATCTAATCTTCTCATTTTCATTTATCATAATACATAAAATGAATTAAGAAGAGCTCTTTCTCTCTCAAATTATGTTTGAGACATTAGGCATGCATTTTATATATTAAATGTTATTGTGGAATCACGTGGTTATGTCAAATTTTTGGACAATACACAGGTCATACAAGGGATAGCCTAGAGTATAGTTGATGAACTGGGTAGTGGTAGACTTAGTGGTAGACTGAATACTTTCTTTTAAGAAAATGTATTTATTTTAGACAATCTCATACAATTCTTTTCACATCTCACCATTTATTGCCCTTAAGCCTCATCTTTAATTGAAAACTGAAATTTCATGAGAAATAACTTGTGAATCCTTTTATTGCAGGGTGATCGTGTTTCTTTATAGATACAAAGGACGGGGAAAATATCTGATGAACCTTAGATTTGGAAAAACCCACTGCAGCTGACCAATCTTCCACCCTTCTGTACTCAGGGACACAGCACTTGGGAAAAGTTAAACTGGAGAGTGCCAGGTATTGTCTGGGAACTACCCAAAGAAAGATGTCCTCATACCTGACCTTTCCTAAGGACCCCTAGACTGTTCTGCATTCTTTTTTCATTTTGTGTCTTAATTAATTTCTTTTTTCAATTGCAGTTTAAAGTCAATATTATATTGTATTAATATCAGGTGTACAGCATAGTGGTTAGACAACCATATACTTTACAGAGTGTTCCCCCTGTTATTTCCAGCACCAACATAGTTGTTACACTGTTATTGCCTGTGTTTCCTGTGCTGTACTTTACATCATCGTGACTATTTTGTGACTACCAATCTATACTTCTCAATCCCTTAACCTTTTTCACTCAATCCCCTAGCACCTTCCCCTCTGCCAGTCATCAGTCTGTTCCCTGTATCTATGATTCTAATTCTGTTTTGTTTATTCATTTATATTGTTCTTTAGGTTCTACATGTAAGTGAAATCATATGGTATTTGTCTTTCACTGACTGATTTATTTTACTTAACATAATACTCTCCAGGTTCATCCATGCTGTTACAAATTGTGACATTTCATTCTTTTTAATGGCCATTTATTGTTCCTATTTTTCTCCCCCTCCTCCTCTCTCTCCCCGTCCCCATCCTGCTCCTCCAAGACTCTTTAACATTTCTTGTAATACTGGTTTGGTGGCAATGAACTCCTTTAACTTTTTCTTATTTTGGAAGCTCTTTCTCTGTCCTTCATTTCTAGATGATAGCTTTGTGGGTAGAATAGTCTTGGCTGTAGGGCTTGACTTTTCGTCACTTTGAATATTTACTGCCAATCCCTTCTTGCCTGCAAAGTTTCTGTTGAAAAATCAGCTGACAGTCTTATATGGGAGCTCCCTTGTAGATAACCACCTTTCTGTTGCTGCTTTTAAGCAACATAAAGGCAGTCTTTAACTTTTGGCACTTTAATTATGATGTGTCTTGATGTTGGCCCCTTTGAGACTCTCTGAACTTCCAGGACTTATGAGTTTATTTTCTTCACAATATTAGGGAATTTTTCCATCATCATTTTTTCCACACAGGTTTGCAATTTCTTGCTTTCTCTCTTTTCCTTTTGGAAACCCCATGTTGCTAATGTGGGTACACTTGAAGTTGTCCCAGAGGCTCCTTACACTATCCTTATTTATTTTTGTATTCCTTTTCTTTTTACTATTCTTACTGGGTATTTTCTGCTTCCTTATATTCCAAATTGCTGATTTGATTCTCAGCTTCATCTATTCTACTGTTCATTCCCTGTAAATTATTCTTCATTTCACTCAGTGTATCCTCCATTTCCGAATGGTTCTTTTTTATGGTTTCTATGTTTTTTTATGCTGTTAAAGTTCTCATTAAGTTCCCTGAGTATCCTTATAACCATTGTTTTGAACTCTGTATCTGGCAATTTGCTTGCCTCCATTTTATTTAGTTCTTTTTCTAGAAATCTGTCCTGTTCTTTCATTGAGACCTATTTTCTTGTCTCCTCATTTGACTGCCTCCCTGTGTTTGTTTCTATGTATTAGGTAGAACATATTTGGTAGAGTAGCCTGGTACAGGAGGCGTCCTGTAGGTCTCAGTGGTGCAGCTTTTCCAGTCACCCAAGCTGGACACTCCATGTGTACCCCTGTGTGGGCTTGTGCACTGCCCTGTTGTAGTTGAGCCTTGATTGCTTTTGGCATATCACTGGGAGGAACTGACTGCCAGGCTGATTGGCAGCAAGGGCTGGCTGTGATTACAGCAAAGGAGCTTCTGTGCAGGGGTTGATCCCACAGAGCATGACTTGCTTCAGTCAGGCTTTGGTACTTACTGAGTGCGCTCCTTGAATGTGTCACTTGTGGAGGTGATAGGGTTGTAATCCATAGCAGTTTAAAGCTGTCCACCTGGTGCACTAGCCCTGGGCCTCCCAAGAGAGACCAATTTGTGAACGAAAGCTACCTGCGACTACTTTCAGGCCTGGGGTCACTTAGCAAGAGGTACAGGGAATGCAGAGGCCAGATACTTGTTTTATAGATTTTAGGAAAGTCTGAAGCATGAGGTAAAAGAGGCCTTTTGTATAGAAAAACCACTGGACATAGCTTGGGTAGGATTGCAAGTAGGGTGGGGTGGAGTCTCAGGGAATCACCAGGGTGGAGCAAACAGTGTGAGCCAAGTTAATGGAGACTCAGTATGGCACCCACCTGCTGGCTCCGTGAGGGGACTGCTCAGAAAAGAAACGATGGTCTATGCCATCACTTCTCTCTTGGAGAAAGCTGCCCCTCCAGGTCTCATCCTGATACCAGACAATTTAGTTCCTTACTGGAGCTGAGAGCAAGTGAGTCCCACTAGGTCTGTATGCAGGCCCTTTAAGAGAAACACCTGGGACTCCAGAAATACTGCATCTTACTCAGCCACAGTCCCTGTTAGCTTTTTAAAAATATATATTTTTATATTTTATTGATCATGCTATTATAGTTGTCCTATTTTTTTTCCCCTTTATTTCCTTCTACCCTGTAACCCCCCTCCCACCACCATTCCCCCACCATAGTTCATGTCCATGGGTTGTACATATAAGTTATTTGGCTTCTCCATTTCCCATACTATTCTTAACCTCCCCTTGTCTATTTTGTATCTACCATTTATACTTCTTATTCCCTGTGTCTTTTCTTCACCCATTCCCGCTCTCCCCCTCCCCACTGATAACCCACCATGTAATTTTCTTCCCATGATTCTGTTCCTGTTCTAGTTGTTTGCTTAGTTTGTTTTGGTTTTTGCTTTTTTTTTTTTTTTTTTAGGTTTTGTTGTTGATAGTTGTGAGTTTGTTGTCATTTTACTGTTCATAGTTTTGATCTTCTTTTTCTTAGATAAATCCCTTTAACATTTCATATAATAAGGGCTGGGTGATGATGAACTCCTTGAACTTGACCTTATCTGGGAAGCACTTTATCTGCCCTTCCATTCTAAATGATAGCTTTGCTGGATAGAGTAATCTTGAATGTAAGTCCTTGCCTTTCATGATTTGAAACACTTCTTTCCAGCCCCTTCTTGACTGCAAGTTTTCTTTTGAGAAATTAGCTGATTGTCTTATGGGCACTCCTTTGTAGGTAACTGTCTTCTTTTCTCTTGCTTCTTTTAAGATTCTGTCCTTATCTTTCATCTTGGGTAACTTAATGATGATGTGCCTTGGTGTGTTCCTTCTTGGGTCCAACTTCTTTGGGACTCTCTGAGCTTCCCGGACTTCCTGGAAGTCTATTTCCTTTGCCAGATTGGGGAAGTTCTCCTTCATTATTTGTTCAAATAAGTTTTCAATTTCTTGCTCTTCCCCTTCTCCTTCTGGTACCCTTGATTCAGATGTTGGAGTTCCTAAGCCTCTCCTGATTTCTTTGAATTTTTGTTTCTTCATTGTGTTCTTATTGAATGTTTCTTTCTTCCTTCTTGTCCAAATCGTTGATTTGAGTCCCAGTTTACTTCCTGTCACTGTTGGTTCCCTGTACATTTTCCTTTATTTCACTTTGCATAGCCTTCACTTCTTCCTCTATTTTGTGACCATACTCAACCATTTCTGTGAGCACCCTGATTACCAGTGTTTTGAAATTTGCACCTGATAGGTTGGCTATCTCTTCATCACTTAGCTGTACTTTTTCTGGAGCTTTGATCTATTCTTTTGGGAGGGCCATATGTTTTTGTCGTGGTGTACCTGTTACTAGTAAGGGGCAGAACCTTATGTATTTGCCAGGGTGGGGCAACCCATGTTGCTACATTGTGATGCTGTATGTGGGAGAGGTGTCCAAGAGGGAACAATGTCACTTGCTCTGCTCTCAGCCAGGTTTCAGTCACTTCCTCCACTACCTACAAGCAAATTGGGCTCTTCTGGTGCTGATTCTCTGGTGGGTGGGTTTGTGTACATTCTAGGACCCTGTGGATCTCTCCTACCAACTGTCCTGTGAGGCTGGGAGTTCTTCCCACTTCCTCAACCTGCACAGGTTTTTACACTCAGAGGTTTTGAGACTTTATTTCCCCATGCTGGAACCCTGGGTTATGTGGTCTATCTCCTTCCCCAGTTGTTCCTCCCAGTTTATCCTCATGCAAATGTGGCACTGCCTGGTAGGTCCACCAGCCGCTGCCTCGCCCGCCCTGGTCCTCTAGCTGCCACCTTGCCATGAGTCTTCACTGCCCTGGCCACCCATCTCCAAACCTTCTACCAGTCTGGATGAATGTTTCTTCTTTAACTCCTTGGTTGTCATACTTCCACACAGCTTGATTTTCTGGCAGTTCTGGTTATTTTTTGTTTTTAAGTTTGTTGTTGTCCTTCTTTTGGTTGTGCAAGGAGGCAAAGTGTGTCTATGCCTCCATCTTGGCCATAAGTCTTTTTTTGTTTTTTACAGCCAGTAGTTATGGGAACTTTTCTTCCTGGCACTGGAACCCTGGGTTGAGGGGCCTTCCATGGGGCTGGGAACTCTTACTCTTCAGGGGGACCTATACAGTCAAGATATCCCTCCTGATGTTTATCTGCCATATGTAGTTGTAAGACCAGCCCATTCTGCATCTCTGCACCTTCTACTAATCTTGATATGACTTCTTCTTTATATCCTTAATTGTAGGGCTTCTGTTCAGCTAGATTTCAGTAATTTTGAATGATGCTTGTTCTGTAGTTTAGTTGTAATTTTGATATGGTTGTCGGAGCTTCTGAGTACTCAGCATTCTTAAAAGCAATATTAAACCTAATGTCATAACTTCAAAATCATTGAATATTATGTGTACATAACTCAGAAAATTAAAAGTCTTATAATCTGAACTAAAACATTGTATATTGCTTAATGCCAGGAACCAGTGGACTTTAAAGAAATGCATATTGATGTAGTAGATCATTTTCTGTCATATTTTCCATTCATCTGACCTTTCTTACCATGAAAAGAAATACTTCTAATGAATCTAATGCATATTCATTAAAGGAAACACCAAACTGAATGAAATGACAATCTTTATGATGCTTCTTCAAAGATGACACTTCAAGCATGAAATGACCTTAGAAAGGCCAACAGTAAAAAAGTAAACTTATTTTAAAATAGATAATGTTTACATAGAAAAGGCTTAGGTTGCTAGAAGCAAAGAAGACAGGTGACTTAGGATGATGTTGCATTAACTTTCACAAATTTTGTTTCTGCATGTCTGATTATCGTATGGTTTTAAGGGAGGCTCCTGGTTTAGTGGAAACAAAAAACAAACACTGGACTAGGTGTGTTGACATGTTCTCCTCTAAGCAAGGTGATTAACATCCAGTGTAACCTTAGGAAAGCACATCACCTCTGGGGGTGGGCCTCGATTTCCTCACTTGTGTATCTGAGGCTAGTTGAAGATCTGAGCATCTGGGATGCAGATTAAAGGGCAACAGAGGCCCGTATCTCACTGAGTACTAATGACATGCCAAACCCTGCACTACACACTTTACACACACCACAAAATTTGATTTTCCTAGCAGCCCTGAGCTGCAGGAGCTCCAGCAATCATCTGTAGTCCATTCCACTGTTAAGTGACAGAGAGAAAATGGGAATAAATTTGTACTGTTTACCACTCCTCTATGCTGTGAGGACAATGACGGGGGAAGCTGAGTTGAAGGATTGGAAAGTTTTGTTTTTCCAAAAAAGAGCTTCCCTCCCCCATTCTCTTACTAAAATAAAATATTTTAGCATATATTTTTCCATGAAAAATTGTATTTCTTGAGGAGTGAAAGAGAATGTGTGCACTAGACTCAAAGCAGAAAACACGTACTAGAGTAAGATTCAGAACACCTGGTATGTACTCCTCAATTTGGCACTAACTAATGCTGGTACCTTGGGCAAGTCACTTATCTCCCTCATGCCTCAAATTCCTCGTTTGCAAAATTGAAATGACAGTGTTGTCGTGTTGAGCTAAATGAGACAATGTACACAAAATAGTAAAAGTTTAAAGCATCAAGTTACCACAAGATAAATTATTCTACACACATTCCCTCCTTTGCCAGCCTCTAACTGTTATCCTCCTCGGAACCCTGCAAGCAGAGAATGGAAGATTTGTTTGGTGAATGAGGTGGGTGATGTGAACACCTGAAAAATTAACTCTAACTTTCCCTGTGCTTCTCATAAATTAATCTCAATTAGACAGGACTTTCTGCAGAACTTTAAATTGGGATTACAGTGCTGTGATGAAATTAGATGTCTAGTCACCCAATATTTTCATAGGGAGTAATTTAACTGTGTTCAACAAGAAGAGAAACAGAGTGATGACATCGTACACTGCAAACATTCATACAAATTCTCTGTTTTCTTTATTCTCTGTGGTCAGTTGTGAAAGTGAATACAATAGGCAGGCCTAAGGTGGTATGTGAAGTCTCCTTAGTAAGTTCCTGCTAAAGAGTGAACGCTGGCATTCTCTCCTCCCAAACTGCTATGATGAAACCTGATCCCCAATGGGATGCCATTTGGAAGTGAGGCTTCAGGAGGTGATTAGGTCATGAGCGTGGAGCCTTCAGGAATAGGATAAGTGCCACATAATGGAGACTGCAAAGAGCTCCCTTGTCCCTTTTCCATATGAGCACACAGAAAATGCTGTCTGTGAACCTGGAAGTCAATTCTCACCAGCTGCTAAATTTGCTGGTGCTTTGATCTTGGACTTCACGGCCTCCAGAACTGTGAGAAATAAATTTCCGCTCTTTAAAAGCCACCCAAAATACATAGTATAAATCATATTCTTCAGCTATGACAGCTAGAGATAAAGTTAATTTCAGTCAAATATCGCTGTGAATTAACTTGTGAGACGTCCAACTCAGGCCTCGTAGGGGAAAGATGGCTGTTACGGCACACACCGTTCCACCCCCTTCTTCCTCAGTGTTTGTGTTTGTTTCTGAGGGCTGCCATGACAAATTGACACAAACTAGAAGGTTTAAAACAACAGAAATACATTCTCTCATGGCTCTGGAGCCTACAAGTCCAAAATCCAGCTTCTTCAAAAGCTTTGAGGAAGGAATCTTTCCTTATCTCTGCCAGATTCTGGCAGCCTCACACATTTCTTGGCCTGTGGCCACTGGCCTTTATTCTCTTGCCTATGCCTTCACATGGCTATCTTCTCTGCGTCTGTCTTTAATTGGCATTCTTCTCTGCATGTGTCTATGTCCAGATTTCCCTCTTATCATAGTGCTAGTGATATTGGATTAGGGCCCATCCTAGTGACTTTATCTTAATTTGATGACATCTGCAAAGCCCTTATTTCCAAATAAGGTCATGTTCATAGGTACTGAGAGCGGGTAAGACCTCAAGAAATCTATTTCAGGGACACAATTCAACTGATACCATAGCTTTTTGCAGGCATTTTGTTTGAGAAGGCATGAAGCAATTTCAAGGTAAAACTAGTTTTTGGATGAACAAAATATAAATTTATCTGCCATTTCGCACGACTCATTTTTGTCTCCCAGCCTACACAAAGTCCAGAGAGAAGATTCACAGAGGCCTCTGGAGGCAGAGCATTCATAATGAACATATTTTCAAAACAGTAGCAGAAGGAATTCGGAGCAGGGGTTTTGAAGTTGGGTAGGTCCAGAGACCAGCACTGCCATTCCCTAACTGTGTCACTCTGGCTGACTCAACTGACTTGTCCAAGTGCCATTTTCCTCATCTGCAGAGGACATAATAACACTATTTACCTCTGGAGTGTTTACAAAAATATTTTTTCAGACAAAGCATGTAAAAGCCTTCTAATAGTGCAACAATTTAAGCACTAAAAATGTGCATGATTATTTCTCTGGATCCTTAAAAGAACATGGATTTTATCTTCTTAAGGAGACACCTGTGCATGTGAATGTTGTAATTCATTAAAATAATATTTTAATTGTAATTATAAACAATAATTTCAAATTGTTTTAAAATATAAACATGGTTGTTAGAAATTATGGGACCATAATTTCTATAGGAATAGCAGTGTTGAAAAGGCTACTTTATAGTTATGTCTAAATTCAGTAAGAGAGATAAACAACATTTAAAGCTTTTTATTTCTTTAATAATTCTTAAAAGGAACAAACAAAAGTAATATAGCCCAGAGCAAGTATTTCTATAGAGGTATTGTGTCACTTTCTTTTTCCCTGTACTTTTGAGAACTGATTTCACACTTTTTTCAATTTTCACTTCCTTCGGCTACATTATATGAATGACAAATACCATTTCATTGTGATCTTTCTTGTGTCCAATAAGAAAGACAGCTTTATAAAATTTTCTTGAGAGAAATCATTTCCAGAAAAATAAGTGCATTTTAAAATTATAAATTATTACTTCTTATTGAAAGGCTAATGTAGTCTTAAAGCATGAGATATATTCATTCAAAATGTTTTAAAATGAAACTTATTAGAAAAGATATATTTTCACTGTATTTTGGCCAAGGAAAAATTAAATTTGTCAGAAGAGAAATATGTTATTATAGGTAAATAATTAATAAAGAGGAATGCTTTGTGCATCTATCTGTGACTATAGAGAAGAATTCTAGGAGACAGAAAAATCTAGCAACTCATGTTATCTAATTCTGCTTGACAGAGCACATTAAGATGTCATTGGTATTCTCTGCGTTCTC
>VMDR010034936.1:0-10917 GCA_007922815.1 Macrotus californicus | reverse complement strand
TATAGTATTAACAGTTATGTGTTCAGTTCAAAATAATATTTGTACATCAGGTATAGAATGGTATAGAATGCTAGAGAATCTGACATCTTTGATAATGTACCAGATTGTAACTGATTTTAGACCTCTAATTGAATAAAAGGTGAAAATATGAGTACATTATCAAATTGTATGAAAATGTTTAGAGAAATAAGAAACCCACTCTATTAATAAATCTTCTAACTTTACAAGGATTATTTAAGTACTTAAAGTGCCATTTGCTACACTCTTTAGGTTTACTTTAGTAGGCATTTGAAATGATTTAAAAGATTAGATATATTAATTTACAAATGCAACTTTAAATGTTTCGTGAAATGTGATTAACATATAAACTAAATTTATTAATGGGAATTTAGTCTATCTAACTTGAATTTGTTGAACATTATTTGAAGCAAACACACAAAAACTATTTGTCCTTATTTTATACAATACTTGCTGGATTTATATATAGAACAACAAGATACTTTAGGTAAAATAAAGACATAAAATAAGAATAAATTGATTTTTCAACTTTCATAAATCAACATTAACTACATAGAAATAGTCATTTAAAACTAACAGCATAATCATGAGGAGACATCAAATATAAAATAAGAAGCATTCCACACAAAAAAAAGAAATAAAATTGATCAAAAAGTTGTCACTGTCACACAAGAAAAGAATGAACTGTTCCAAATTAAAGGAGACCAAAGGGATGTAACAATTCAATAAAATGCATGATCAGAGCCCTGGCTGATGTGGCTCAGTGGACTGAGCACTGGCCTGTGAACCAGAGTCACCATTGGATTCCCAGTCAGGGCACATGCCTGGGTTGCATGCCAGGTCCTCAGTTGGGGGCACACAAGAAGCAACCACACATTGATGTTTCTCTCCCTCTCTTTCTCTCTCCCTTCTCTTCTCTCTAAAAATAAATAAAATCTTCTTAAAAAATGCATAATCAGAGATTTTCTTTTGCTAAAAATGACATTATTGTTTCAATTAGTAAAATATGAATGAGGTCTATGGATTAGGTTATACTATAGTATTAATATTAATTTCCCAATTCTGAAAATTGTATGATACTTATATAAGAGAATTCTGTTTTTCTTCAAGAATACACAGTGAAATATTTAGGGAGAGAAAGACAGCATGACTGTACTTATCTCAATGGCTCAGAGAAAAACAGACAAAAGGATAAAACAAATTTATTAAAATGTCACCATTTGGAGAATCTGGGTGAATGGTATACAAGAAATGATTACTTAAAGTATGCCAAGCATTCCTCTACTTTGAACCCAAAGTTTATGACCCCCTGCAGATGAGGGCCCTGATAACAAGGATGTGGGCAGCCCACAGCAACTGGCTGCCTCAAGATGTAACCCTACAGGGTAGTTAGGTTTCAGGATTTCTACCATCACCCCCCACACACACACACTCCCTGCAGCAGAACTTCTCTTCTGGAAAATCTCCCTCTTGACCTAATAGCAAACGCTTCTAGGTGGAAGGCAGGTCCCACCCCTGGTATCCACATTTCAACCCCAGCCAGGCCAGGACTAACGGCTGTGAATCACTCTTTGTAACAGGACAAAAGACCTTATTCAGTAGGGAAAGTTGTAGGAACAGCAATTCTCTTGGCATTCTGCTTGGTAATATAACCCATCATTCCTAAGCATTCCCTACTGGTGGTGCTCCCAATACGCAGATATCTGACTTCAAATGTGCCTGGCCCTTTCCTGAGACCGTGACCAGATGGACTAACACCCTGCAGCTTCACCCTGGGTTGTACCAACCCCATCCACAAGCCACCTGCCCACCTGTGTTCTAACCACTCACACTCCCCCACTTAGCCTACGCCCAGGCGCCCAGCATGACAACTCCACCATGGTCCATGACTGCCTTCCCTCTCACTCCATGGTGAAACTACCTACCCAGGGGGCACAGGACAGAACAAGAGAAAACAGGAGTCAATAGCAGACTAACACAAAGAAATTTTCTAACAGGAACACTTATTAAAAATCAACATCTAAAAGCTAAGGGAAGCTGTGGTGTCCCCTTCTCTAAATTCGTTAAAGTCACTGGACAATTTTTTAACTTTGAATATTTCAAATATTCTTAGGCCTGAAACCAAGAGAAAAACTACATGTGTAACCTTGAAGTGCTTATACATTGTTGAATTTCAGACTAAGGATGTGTGTGTGTGCGATTAACATAGAGAAATATACAAAAGTTACCTTAGCCTTTTATTAATTAACAAGTACTGACTAAGCACATTTTATATGCATTGCATAAAGAAAGTGGGAAAAAAGGGGCTTCCAAAAACATGCAGCCATGCAGGTTAAAATTTAAACATGAAACGTGCTTTATTGACTATAGTGGGCCCTTGAACAACACAGGTTTGAAATGCACAGATCCACTTATACACAAATTTTTTCAATAAATACTGTAAATGTATGTTCTATTCCTATGATTTTCTTACGAACATTTTCTTTTCTCTCGCTTACTTTACTGTAAGAATACAGTATGTAATACCCATAACATAAAAATGTGTTAATCGACTATTTATAGTATCAACAAAGCTGCTGATCAACGGTAGGCTATTAGTTAAATGTTGTGGAGTCAAAAGTTACAAGTAGATTTTTGACTATGTGGGGGGTTGGTTCCCCTAACCCCCAAGCTGTTCAAGGGTCAACTGTACTTACCACAACATTTCAAAGAAAACAAGTACTCTTTTAAGTAAACCACCCTACTTCCCAAATCTTAGATTCCCTATCGGGTTGATAAGTGAATTGAACAAGATGGCCCTTAAGTTGCTTCCAGCCTTAAAAAAAAGTCTAGAATTTCCACCCTAGGACTTAGCCCCATTACACATACCTCACAAGCCTGATCAGGGTAAGAAGAGAAAGAGCCTAAACTAGGGCCATTTCAGAAAAATGTTACATCAGTTTACTCTTACACAGAAAAGGAAATGGTAATTGTTTCATCAGAAAAACAAAAGGTATGATGATTCAAATGAGGTGCTGCAAAAAAGTCAAGTAAGAAGTGGATCTTTGCTCTGTCTCTCTTGTGGTCATTAAGAATGGTAACATTCTCTAGTATCTGCAATGCAGAGGCAGCTAACGCAGCACTTGTGCCCTTGGAAGGAGGAAAAGTGGCACCTCCCAGGGCTGTCACTCTTGCCTTTTGTATTCAGCCCTAAGAAACAAAGACACAGTCATCAGCCCTCAATTCCCTGGTCACCTTCCCTTTTTCCCAGTGTTAGTTAACTCCTGCAGGCTAGGCTGAAGGGGCCCTGGGCACCCGGAGAAGCCTGTACTCCACCCTGTCCCCTTCCTGTGACCCAGCGGCCTCCCTCATGCTGCTCCAGGCATCCAACTGCCTCACTGATGTGACCCACCTCCCTGGCCTGCTGAGCCTCCCAACAACCCTCTCTGCACAAATAAAATCAGACCAGACTAGGAGCCTGGTGCCAACCCAAGTCTCATCATTAACTGTCTGTGTGACCTGTAACTACCTATTTAACTTCATGTGTCTCTTACCTCTGCTGCAAAATAAATGTTAACATTGGACCTGTCATTCAATGGAAAAGAATGTAAAATCAAAGGTTTCAAAATATATAAAATGTCCCTTCAAATAAGAAGAAAATATATTTTCCAGTAGCTAAAGATGTAGCTTAAAAGGCTAATCCCAGAAGAACTAACAATAGCCAAGAAACATTAAAAGATGTTCATTAATTAATCATGGAATTGAAGAGAACACAACTGTTTGATACTATTTTTCATCCTACATATCTGTAAAATTTAAAAGATTATATTAGCAAGAGTGTGGGAAGATGGGAATTCTCGTACATGTTGGGTGGGAAGGTAGGCTGTTAATGTCATTTAGAGGGGAATCCAACAAAATATTAAATATGTATGCTTTTGGTCTGGTAAAATCTCTTGCAACACTCTCCCAGATACACATACACACACACACACACACACACACACACACACACACACACACACACACACACGGTCTACCCAGAAAGTATCCAGTCATGTCATATGAAAAATACAGACATTTATTGAAGACAATACAAGATACAAGAGTCATTGTACACAGGACAACAACATCTCAGTCCCCTTCAAATTAGGTACCATGGGACCTCGCACAGTTCTCCCAATTGCCATCAGCTGTCCTGTGATTTTCCTGAATATCATCAACTCTCATCAATGGTCTGAAATCTCTTCCCTTTCAAATGTGATTTTAGTTTTGGAAAAAGCCAGGAATCACAGGGCACCAAAGGAGTTACGGGGCATCTGGGCTGTAGGGGGGCTGAGTCACCTGGGTGATTTGATGCATGAGCAGGTGCACTGTAGTGATAAAACTGACAATCACTAGTTGCCCATAGCTGTGGCCTTCTGAATCATCCAAATAGTTTCCATGGAGCAATATTCAAGCTTAAGACAAAATTGGATGCAGATTTGTTGCTCTACTCACTCAGTTATTTTTTTAATGCAATGGCCACACAGTGCACACCATCACTCAACGGCACCCCCACTGACTAGTAAAGTCGTCATTGTTCACGCATGCACATTCCAGTCCATGCTCCTTGGCTGCCAGGTCACACAGATGTCACTCAAACCATTCTCATTGTATTAACAATGGCTGGACTTTTTCAGGACAGACCTTATATATATATTCAATGCAGCACTTAATTGAAGGGGTGGTTAAATAAATTACAGAACACCTATACTGTGGAACATTAAACTGCCATTCAAAAGAATTAAGTAGATCTATTTATTTGTTCTGACATGTAACAGATTATGAAACTAGAACAGTGCCTGGCACATAAGGAGCCACTGAGAAATATTTGTTGTAAAATCAATACGTATATGCCTTTTCACAGCACTTTTACCTATTCTATCTCACCCACTTCTCAGGACAACCCTACTATATGAGCCAAGCCGATATTATTGTCCCCAGGGTAAGAATGAGGAAATTAAAGTTCAATGTGGTTATGACTTGTCCAAGATCATAAACCTAAGATTTTTGAAACCAAAATACAACTAGACCCCTCAATCAGCACTCTTTAGTGGCTGACACCTGGTCTGCCAACCTGTGGGTAGTTGAAGAAGCCCCAAGTTCATAGGCAGCTGGAGGGTCACTCAGTAATTGCTTGTTGACCAAGGCACAGTGAGTCCTCTTTTATCAGCAAAGCCTCCCCTGAGATGAGGCTTGGCTCTCTGGACCTTTCAGGCCCACTGGCCATCTCACAACAGGTCTAAAAGGAGCTCATTCAATAAAAGGTTGTTATGGAAACCCTCCCCCTCTCCCTTGCCCCTGGAACAGAAAGGAGCTGGAAGTGGGGAAGGGAAAGAGGAGCATTTGTGAAGTGCTTGCTATGAGCCAGGCACGATGAATAGGAAAAAAATCATCCGAGCCTTCCTTTACAAATCACCAAAAGAAAAGGACACTGTGCATTGTCGAAGTAGAGAACATGCCTGCATCACTGCTTCATCTAGGTCAGTCATAGCTGCAAAGGAAGTCACATTCACATGGGGCCCACTCTCCTCCCTCTTCCCAGCACACGTGTCAGACTGCACAGGTCTGGTTACCACGTGGCTGCCAAGCCACAGCTGTGCGGTGCCCCTGCCGGCAACAGGTACTCACCTGTGCATGTCAGGAATATGCATGTCAGACACCAGAGAGAAAAATTAACAGGCTGATTTGTAAAACACAAACATCTGTCCCAATAAGCTCCAGAACAGCCAACATGTTCAGAAATTTCAGACACTGTGCTCTGAGGAAAACAGAGCCTTTCACTTTTATTCATCCTACTCTTGCATTGTCAGAACACGGGGGAAATGGCGCTGAGTTTGGGCACTGCTACCTTGGAACTTTCATCTTAATTACAAACGCTCTTAGTTACCGTTGCTTAGTGACAAACACATTTGAAATAGATTTGTTGACTTATATGATACTCTGAAAAGACATTAGAGTGAATTCACTGGAAAAATAGCAATGGACTGGTAAAGTAAAATATTTTTAACTGATAAAGTACTTGCAAAATTAAGGTATTATCAGATTCCAAAGATATTATGAAGGTCTACAGTAGTTTCATAATTACTGATCTATGATTTTCAGGACCACTTCAGTTGCAGTTATCTGACTGAAAGGCTCTGTAAGATAGGCCTTAGTCTTTTCATCAAAGCAAGATCCTACATAGCAAAGCAACGGCTTCTAGGTTTCCACAGGCCTGAAATATCCTCTATGGCACAGTTTTGAACACAGCTTCTCTTCAAGATTTCAGGAAGCAGCTGATGCTTCTTTTGTGTTCTCAAGTCAGAAGGAGAAAGCAAGGGAAGCTTTCCCTCTATCTTTCCCAGAATATTTCTTTAGCACCTATTAATAAAATCTATGATAAAAGTGGAAATGGAAATGCATTCTAGGATGCCATGCTACACTCATCTTCCCTCAGGCAAAACCCCAAGACCACACACTCTTCTCACTGAGCGCAGGACCTCCTCCTGCCTCCGGGCCAGACCTCACCATCTGCTCACCACTTCCACCTCAGAAGCTGGCACCGTCCACTCCCCTCTGTTCTTACCATCTCAGCAGAACGGATCCTCATTGGCAGAGTAAACCCCTCCCGACCCTCGGATCTTTCTGGTATTTTCCTCTGCCCATGCTTCTGTTCCAGTCCCTTTGCTTCCTTTCTTAAAAAATTCAGAAAAGGAGTCTCCACTCACTGGCTCTCCTTTTTCATGTCCCACTCAACCCTCAACCCATAGCCATCTGACTTCACCTCATGATTTCCTCTTCAAGTCACTCTTTCAAATCAACATTTCTGTTGCTTTTGATTAAGAATAGTGTCATTTTCAGAAATCTATTTTTCTGATACATTTGTCTTTGTATTTGCAAAAATACTGCTAGATATTAAACTACTGCTTCCACCAGCACATTTCTCCAGTGCTCTGCTTCATTCAGCTCTGGTGTGGACTATCGCTTTAGCCTCATCAGTTACTATTGTCCTCGGCTGCTTGAAGACATCCCATGCTGCCAAAATTTTCTTCCAGAACCCTTCCTCATCAGGCGATCTCCCACCTCTGCTCAAAAACCACCTGGGCACACCGTGGCCTCCAGCAGTCTTCTTTCCCATCTTTACCCCTCTGCCCAGGGCATCCCTGAAATTTACCACAGTCTAAGCGCACATCATAATGGTGAGAAGAATTAGCTTCAACTAAAGGAAGAATGAGAACATCCACCACATGGGCACCTGTCCAGGAGACATCCTATCTGGTTGCCCAGCACATCTCAGGTTGCTTCGTCAGTCTTGCTCCCTCATTCACTGCGGCTGCCTGGCCCCATAGGCATTTGAACTTGAGGCCATGGGTCTAATTTTGTAGTAGCCTTTCTATAGCCCCCCAAACTCAATTCATTCATGGATTCCTTCACTGAACAAATATTTATCAAGCCCAAATATTTATCAACATGCCAGGCCCTGTTTCTAGGCAGTGATGACACAATAATGACAAAAAGGAATAATGATACTCTCTCTAATCTCATGAAGTTCACAGACTAAAGAATTTTTCAAACACAGTCAAAATAAACGAAGCGCTATGAAGAACTATGCATGGCTACGAGGTGCAGTGGAGAGAATGAGCCACCTCGGGGAAGGCGTCCCACTGAGAGTTGAGAGCCAAAGGAGGACCAAGGGTCAACTAGGCTAAGCTGTGCGGTGGAAGGTGGGCGTGGTGAAGGTGGCACTCCAGGAAGAGGAGCGACATGTGCGAAGGTCCTGTTCCTTCTGAAATCCTGCACCCAGTCTTCTCGCTGTTAGGGAGCCTCCCTTCTAAGGTATGTCTCTTTTTCCGCACGTCGTATTGACTTCCAAACTAAACACGGGCTCCCACTGCAAAGTCAGAGCAGCCGTTGTTTTGGAGAGACTTAGGCTGAAACAACAGGGCCTAGGTTTTAAAACATATTCCTACAAAAACAGTTTTCTAGATTTCAATACCCTCATTTGTTCGCAGCTTGCATCTTTTTTAAACTAAGGATTTATATCTCAGTGCTGTAAGCATTCGCTTCTCATCAACTCTCTGACAAATTCCACTCAGAACAGTTGCTACCATAAAATTTAATTTGCTACTTCCCAAAAAAGTCCCTTCGATGTAAAATAACTTGGCCTTCCTGCTAATATTTTACAACTAATTAAAACTGAAATGATGGACTAAGAGTCCCCCTCATTTGGCTCCATCCACAGACCTGTACAACTAAGTTCGTAGGGGGAATAAACACTAAATCATGAGTGCTGGGGAACATAGCACGTGTCTCCAAACATTTGCACTGCCAAGAATCGACACTGGTGAGGATGTTTGGCAAATACAAAAAATGAGATATGAAATCTTCAGCACAATTATCTGTGTAAATCAATTTCCATCTTTCCAAAGTTCAAAAAAACAAAGTCATCGTGTGCTCCTAATTGAGCTTTGTTGTAATCATTGTTTATAAATCTTTTGCACAGAAAAAATCACAACCAAAGCCAACAGACTGGCAAATCACCTTATGGTATTTGTTATTAGCCCACAAAATGAAAACTTTCATCAAATGTTTTCCTAGGTGCCTTAATTGTACAAGAAAATTAATAGGAAGTGGAGCCAGGCCAACCTCTGGCTGCAGAACAAGGTTCCGTTGTCAAAACTCATTCACGCCAAGGCGGCACTCTACATTCAAGAGAGGTGACGGGAATGTTTCCTCAGCCAAGCCTAGGAAAATTAATGACCATCAGTCAGAAATATATGGTCTGTGAGGGCAATGCCCTCAGACCAGATCGTCACAGAAGGGCAGGAAAGGGAGGATGGAGTTTGGAGGGTGAGGAAAGCAATGAGCCCGTCTGTCCGAAATCCACAGCATTCGATCATTCTGCAGCATTTTTCCAAGTTCCCCAAAACAATCTAGATCTAAATTACATTAAGGAAACAAAAACTCTGTTTTCGCAGAAAAAACAACTTGTACAATGCATCCACCCTGCTTAAGTCAAAAGCAGTACTTAGTCACTGACGAGGACAGGAACCCCCTGAGCTGTCTGTCCCTTTCCTCAGACCCTCATGTCCTAGCAACTTCCAGGGGATAAAACTCCCTCCAGTACTGGGCCTCATAAGAGCGCTCAGTACATTTTATGATAAAATATATTCTTACTTTATGGTAAAGGTGATATCACTACACTCAAGATGTGACTGTCTCTTTTTCATATACATAGCAAAAAAAAGCTTTCTTTTTTTTTGGCGGGGGCGGGGAGGGGGCGCAGAATGTGGTGGGGAAAGGATAGTGCCTATTAGTATACTATTTTCACAACAGCCAGAGAGACCTTGTTCAAAACCTAAGTCACACAACATGCCCCGCCTTTGCTAAACACCCCCAGCGGCCGCCCCTCACCTCCCTGACTGGCTACTCTCCTACAAGCTCCAAGTTCCTTGCATATACCCCTGCTATTCCCTGGGTCTAGGACTCCACAGGGCTCACACCCTTGCCTCCCCCAAGCTTTGCTCAAGTATAAAGACTAGATTTCCCCAACTAATTTATTCTAAATTGCAAGCCACCCTCCAAGCCACGGACACTCCATCACCCTTCCCTGCTTTATTTTTTTCTATAGTACTTATCAGTTTCTAATATATTTATTACTGTTGTTTTATTTTGTGTATGTATTGCCACCTTCTTCCCTGTAACAGAAGTTCCATGAGAGCAGGGGTCTTCATCTGCTTTGTTCACTGCTGTATTCCCAAGTTCTTAGGACAGGGCCTGATTCATGGTAGGTGGTCAATCAGTGTTAATTAAATGAATAAATTCTACCATTAAATGAATAAATGAGAGAGTGAATGAATTCCCATCTTTAGGAAATGAGACAGAGGAAGTGAGGCCTCCTGGGTTTGATAGGCTTGCAGGTAGAGTCAAGCCCAATTTTACTTCCACCCCCGTCGGCTTCCAAGAAGCCAGGGGTTAAAAGACAGTACAACCCAGGGTGGATTTTCGCTCATGTTCATGTTCTCTGTTTGGCCATCCTTCTGTCCCCAGTGCCAAGCTTCTGGTTACAAACAGCTTCTGGTTCTGACTCCAGGACGATATTTGAAATCCATTCATCTCAAGAATGCTTTGGCACCCAAAGACCACCTGCTCACTGCCAATGCCACACAATGTCCCTGGGCCACTCCTCATGTCATAGGCCACAAGGACAGAGGTATCCACTGCTGACAAACATTCATCATTAATCCAGAACGTAAAAAGTCAAAAAGAAAAAGGAAAGCATATCATTTCATCCAAACACTTAACTAGCCTGGCCAAATGTAGATCATGTAACATACTTGGTTCTAGGCACAAACTCCACTCTGAACTCATGAACCCCAGAACAGTCATTAAACTTCCTGTTTCGGAGAGAATAGAGAGATGCATCAAGTTCTAGTCCAGGAATCCAATGACCACAAATTTTTTTCTATTTACTCTGCTAAAGTGAAAAGTGACTCTGGAAAAAATAAACTGTATCCATTTCCTTGTTTGTAGTAATATGAATAAAAGAATAACCCAAGAGAAAAGCAATACCACTTTATTTACTTAGAACTGAAGTCTTGATCTCCTTAGTCTCAACCTCTCTTTTCAGCCTTTGTGGATTTTCTCCGGCCTACAACCCCAGATCTCCAGTCTGCTAACCCCAGAGTCTTTAACCTACACCACACATCTTCTAGTTCATTAATGTGCAGTGATAATGGGTCACCACGTTAGACACATTATCCCACATAAGCCTCTCAACAACTCTAGGGGTAAATGTCATTATGACCCTTATTTTACATATAAGGAAACTGAGGTTGGCCAGATAAAGTGACTTTCCACCTGAGTACAGAGCTCACATTGAAATATCTGACTTCAAAG
>VMDR010034935.1:0-10926 GCA_007922815.1 Macrotus californicus | reverse complement strand
CAGTGCTCATTTGAAAGCTTTGCTACTACTATTAATTAATACAACTGTTTGAGCCTTCTGAATCCCACTCCTTCAGAACTCTTAAAACAACTTGGAAATTAAATGACAACAATTTTTTAAAAAGTAAAAACACTTTCCTGGTCTTGCTGCTTAACTATTTCTCCAAAACAAAAACAAAAACTTCCAGAACTAGCCTGGGGTCCTACAGATATCCATAGTTCAAAGTGGACTCTAAAACTCTCTGAAATTTATATAAAATTTTTGTTATGTGTCATATTCTATATACAGGAGCTCCAAGGTTTTTCTTGTTTCTTAAAGGGAATTATGACCCTCCAAAAAGTTAAGAACCTCTGTTCCAGAGGCAGCACGTATAAAAAATCAAGTTGAATTATCAAATTGAAAAAAGAGAGGTTTTCATTGTCACAGACAGGGGATATGGGGCAAACTATGTGTACCATAACACTCCTGAAATGGTCGTAAAATTAAATTTGAAATTAAATACATTGAGGGTGGAGGGAAGTCATATCGTAATAGGGAAGCTAAAGGTTAGTTTCAATTAGTGGTTGCTTGTGTTTCGCATCACGCCTCGGAGTTTGTACTCCAACAGACCTATTGGCTTTATTCTGTTTTAAGGGCTGGACAGTATTCACAAACCCAATATAAAAGGTGTATCAATAGGGTCCGGCCAAGAACAATATAATCAAATGTTTCATATGAGTCATCATCGATCAGAACCAGCAGCTGTAACTTACTTTTCTGCAGCGCTTTAAAGCGCTATCTTTTGCTGCTTCGCACATGACCTTCATTCACTATGCCCCAGGTGGGAAGAGTACGACAGCAGCAACCTCTTTCTCCATAGAGAACGTTCTGGACTCAGTTTGTGAGATGTGAGACGCTCACCGGGTTTCTCAGGAGGCATTTTTGCACACTGCCAAGTGCCGGTACAAAGTTTCTGCGAATGTTGGTGTTGGGATCGAGAATATAATTATGAATGGATCAGTGGGGGGTGGGGGGCAGTAAAATGTACTTAGGGGAGGTGTAAGCCTGTCGGAGCTGAAGTGTTGCGTCTGGGAAGGGAAGTAAACTGAGAAGATACTGTTTGTGAAAGGAGAACATAGCGTCAGGAGAAGCCTTCCTTCAGGGGCAACAGAAGGAAGGTGGGAGTGCAATCTCTGAGATACGAGGAAAAAGACCTACGGAAGATCGTGGAGGTTACAAATGGGCGATCAGAGGACCTGCCTCAGGCCACTGAAGCAGGCCGGCTGAAGTCCCCCATCTCGAGGCGGTCTGCTTGACTGAGTGCCCCTCCACCACCAGCCGCCCTTTTCGTCACTCTCCCCTCCAGGCCGCTCACCACCGGGATTGCTGGCTCCCGCAAGACGCCCAGCTCCGTTCCGCACCTCGCCAACACTACGCGCCACAAATTCAAATAAGAGTTCCAGAGCTTCGCCTTCCCGACTGCCTCACACAATGAAGGACAGATGGGCCAATCGAAGCCCGGCTAGCTCCGGACGTCCGAAGGCAGTGGGCGTGGTGAAGGGGGTGGGACGTATAACGTTTCCAAGACGACGGCTTCCGGGTGGGCGGGCCGAGGTGACCGGAAGGCGAGACTCCGCGGGAAAAGCCGCGTTGCTAGGTGGACGAAGCGTTTTGGGGCTGAGGCCTTTTCCAGTACAGTAACCGCGGGCCTCTGTTTGGGTCAAGCCACCCGCTTCCGTTTCCTTTATTTTTCTCTCCTAACAAACGATTTTCCTGTCCAGTTATAAAGTTCAAGTTGTTTCCCAAAGGTAAGCGTGTGGTAACACCAGCCCCTGGTTATAGAGGGTCTACAGAAACTCTGGTCCACTTTGTTACAGAAGGAATGGGTACTAAAAAAAGAAGGAAAGAATTTGGATATTTAAAGACTCAGTAACCTCTTACCGTGTGAATATTTTACTGCACTCTACACATTTTTTAATTTTTAAGCATTGGATGCAATAAGTTACGATTAAATTTAAAAGTCTAGTTCTTTCTGAAGCGCAGATTCCATATGTACTGGGTAATGGACAGAGAGAGACCTGAATTTTAAAGTTTGCTGTACAACCTCAAAGCTTCTCTGACTTAAATTCTTAAGCTCCCATAAATCTGAAGGTAAATGGTTAAGATGGGCAGGTGCGTTGAGGCCAAAACATTTCAAGAATCAAACTAATTCAGCTGAGTTTCTTATTTCTTCCAGAGAATCAGTTTAATCTAAAATGATTGAAACCAGATGATGCTAACCATAGCTACTTTGTGTATCAACGTGTATGGCATTGATGATGATGGTCTCACGTTTATCTCATTTATGAAAGAAACGTTTAATGATAGAGAAATAGGGCTTTCTAGAGACATAATTGTTTTTAAAAATCTTACAGCCTGAAAACACATCTTTGAACCACAAAAGTCATTGTTAAATCCTTGTCACCAAAATCTAAAAGAAAACTTCAGCAAAACTTATCTGCTTCTCAAGAAGACTTTATTCTTCTAGAGTTAGGGCTAGGAAGCATTTATGAAAACTTAGATATATTATGTGTTTAGGTTCCTGACAAACCCTGCCTTAAAATTCCGTCTTCAAAACTCCCTGCTAATGAGCACTTTTGTAGCAGCTTGGATGAAACATTCTGATAACTACCTCATCCTGAAGGTTAGAAATTTCATTAAATAAAAAATCAAATACATTAGAATACTTAGGTATGAAACATTAATGAAATGAGTAATTCATTCTTCGGAAGAAGAGGCACTTAAGAAAACAGGCCACTTGCATTGTGGAGCTAGATAACAAGAGATTTGATAAATAGGCAAGATAACAAAAATGGCCAGGATTTCAAAAGAGAATATTCGATGGGCTGCTTACTGCCTTCATAGACCATTTGAAAATAATACTCTCAGCAGAAGCCAGAGACCTTAGAGGTGAAGCAGAGCATCCTTTAGATGTCAGTATTGTACTGAACAAAGTCAGTTGCATTGTTATTTATGTGGCAGGAACAAAAAGTCTCTAAATTTTATAAGGATTTAGTCATTAATTTAAAAATATTTAGTAATGTTAGAGCTGAGAAAGAAGACTTGCACCTAAGTTAGATGTACTTGGGAAAAAAAATCTCCTCCAGTAGTAGACATATACTTGACTTTGTACACTTTATTCCTCTCACCTAGATGCCCTCTGACTAGATACATTTTTTTAAGACCCAGACCTATCTTTTAAGACCCAGGTAAAATTTTGAAGTTTTGAGATGTAGTCCATAGTCCCTTCTCTCCCTCCAGATCACATATCGAATTATAAATATATTCTTTATTTGGTATTTTTGCTTTAGGCCTTGTAATGTTTCTGATCATTTATGTTGATAAATGTATCTTATATATAGTTTGCCTCATCTACTGGATTCTAAGCTGCTTAGAATTTTCTCCACTGTACCTGGCAGAATGACTTGAACATTGTAAACATAATTTTTTTCTTTTTTTAAGTATATTTTATTGATTATGCTATTGCAGTTGTCCCAAATTTTTTCTCCCCTTACCACCCCTCTGCCCTATACCCCCCGCTCCCTTCAGCATTCCCCTCCCCTAGTTCTTGTCCATGGGTTGTACATAAAACTATGAATAATAAAATGTAAACATAATTTTGATGTAAAATGCCTAAGTTAAGTATATTGTTAAATATAATTGAGAGCTATATTAGTTTGCTAGGACTGCCATAACAAAATAACACAGATTGGGTGGCTTAAACAAAAGAAATTTATTTTCTCACAATTCTAGAGGCTGGAAGTCCAAGATCAAGATATTGGCAGGGTTGATTTCATTCTGAGGCCTCTGTCTTTGGCTTGTAGATGGCTATGTTCTGCTTCTGTCTTTGTCTGGTCTTTCCTATGTATATGTACACATCTGTGTCCAAATGTCTTCTTCTTATAAGGACACCAGTTATACTGGATTAGGGCCCATCCTAAAACCTCATTTTGACTTAATTACCTCTTTAAAGACCTTGTTTCCAAATACAGTTGCATTCTGAGGTACTGGAGAATTGGACTTCAACATAAATTTTAGGGGGAACACAATTTAGCTTTTAACAATAGCTTACACTCAAAAGCAGAAATGATTGGGAGCAGTATTGTGATTGGAAATCATCATTAGAACTCTCATCTTTAGACCTATAGATAACATACATGTATAAGTCAGATTAGTGTGAGATAATAGGGAGTGGTAGAGCCTGTAGTGAATCATATAATATTTGCCCAGACAAAAGACTTTCAAATTAAAACTTATAAACAAAACAAAACACACTCCAAAACAATAACTGGTTATCCAGACAAACCAGGCTGACTGGTTTGGGCTCATAGATCATTGGTTTGTAGAAACCACCAGCATATTACTTCATTTGGAATCTATAACCTCTTATGTTAAGTACTGGACATATTAAGTATGTTTTTGCATATCCAAAGACATTTTCTGCAGACCTGTAAGTTCTACATACAATTTTTTTATTGAGTACCCACTGCGTTGTAGGAACTGAAATAAGTGCCACACTGAGATTAAAAATCCATAAATTTGGCCACATAGATCCAAGAGTTACAAGAACATTCTTCTTTTGAGTTAATTTATTAAATGCATTACTATACAAAATTTAGTATTTTTATTTTAATACGACTTTACCCTGTAAATAAATTAGAACTCAGAAAAAAATTCCTTGTCAGATTATGTGCCCTGATAAGGCCAGGCTCTGCCCTCTGGTAAAAGTATGAAGGAAATGAGTCATATACAAAAATAAGTACAGTGCAAAATAAAAGTGAGACCATAAGAGAGTTATAGATAACGTAGGAAGTTAGAGGAGGAAAATATTTCTTCCTGCTGGGTGTGTTACTAAACGTATTTAATGCAGTTAGAACTAATCTTTCCCATGGCGCTTGGTACTTCTAGTATAGCATTAATGTGTTACATGGTAGTTATCTGCATATGTTTGTAACTTTCCCAATATATTCTGAAATACACAAGAATGCCTTAGTCTTTATATGCTCCAGTCTAGTGTTGCCCCAAAGTATCAGCATTACCTGAGGAACTTTGTAAAAATAAACTTTTCTTCACTCTAGCTCTGGAGATTCCAATTTAGTAAGCTTGGAGAGTAGTAGAGAATCTCTATTTTGAAAAGGTTTCTTCCACTTAATGATTCTGATTATCAGCCCCTATTGGAACCTTCTGCCCTACAGCACCTAATATATAGTATGCTCTCAATAAATTCTTGTCACATTAAATGAGCAGAGCTGTGATTTAGTAAGATTAATAAGACCCCAGTGTGTGAGATGAATTAGAGTGGAAGATATCCTAGAGGCAAGGAAATCCTATTACAGATGTCCAGCTAAGAGATCAGCAGTCCTAAAGTAGAGTAGGGGCTATGTAGGAAAGGAGAGGAATGGATGAGAAACATTGAAAAGGTAAAATCTACAAAATAACGTGAAACTTGATACAATGCACTCATTCTAAAAACATAGTTTGCCTAAGACACAGGACATATATTTAAAAAGCAGGTTGATGGACTCTATCTGTGAAATTCCGTTTAGTTAGTCCAAGATGAAGCACATGAATCTGCATTTTTAATACCCTTCCCCCATATTTTGATTTAGGTTATTTAATCCATTTCAATTTAAGACCTCAATTTAAGATCTGTTGACCATTGTTAGTTGGGAAGAGGAAAGATTGAAAAATAATTCTAAAGATTAAATCTTGCATGACAGGGATGATGATAAATCATTAATACACACTGAGAATTTGGTTTAGAGGGAAGTATAGTTAATTCATGAAGCTATTCAGCAAGTAAGGGGAAATGATATTTAAGAGCCTGGGAAAGAGGTGGAGGGTGAAGAAGAAATTGGGAAAACTTTGTGATCATAAAGATGCATAAGAGGGAGATCAAAGAAAAGGAAGAGAGTTATGAAGAAAATTGAGTTCTTGAAATGAAGGAGGTAGCACATGAAACAGGAGGTGGGAAGAAAACTTGGATAAACAACAACAACCAAAAACACAAGAGTCTCAAGCAAAGAATATTTATTGGGTTAGCCAAAAAAATCATTTAGTTTTTTCTGTAAAATAAAAAATATTTTTCATTTTCACCAATAACTTTATTGGTTTGGGTATTTTGGGTATGTCAGCTATCTCTGGGTAGAGGCCAGGTGTGCTGCTAAACATCTTCCAAATGTGTAAGACAGCCCCACGGCAAAGAATTATTTGGCCAAGATGTCAGTAGTACCAAGAAACTTTGCAAACCACTTTTGACATGTTTGATCAGTCACAGTACCTTTTCTATACAGTGCACAAATCTTTTTGCATTTCAGTTGCATTTTTACCTTTCTTGAAATAATAAAGCATAATATACCAAAAATGTTGTGTATTTTCTTTAATCTTCAATACTAAAATAGTTGCACAAAAATTCACCAGTTTTGATGTTTCTTTTTTTAAATGCACACTGATACGACAGCTGTCACTATACAATCTAACAAAGTATCGAATGAAGTTAAAGACAACTAAGCACTACTAGAGCCATGGTATGGAAAAACATAATGGGTGTTTTGGCCAACCCACTACATCACCTAATGTGAATGACAACTACTGAGATTATGGGGTGAAAGTGAAGAGACTTCTGGAATTGACATCTCTTTGTTACCCTTTAATGGAAGGATTTTTATAGAATTGTTTGGTTGCTATGAGTTGAAAATTAAATTTACTACAAGAAATTCAAAGCTAGGGATGATTAAGCATACTTTACAATGTGAAGAAAAAATATAAGAGATTGTCATTATATGAAAGAGGTACCCATCAAGCTGCTTGTAATCTGTTAGGGATTTTGAATTTTTTATAACGTTAGCAATTTTGTAAGAATAGGATAAAAGGAAATAAAGATAAAATAACCATGATACCATTAATAGTAAACATGCATCATTAGCAAAACCTGGATTTTTCTAAGGTCTTTTCCTGGTAGGCGGATAAAGGAAATGAGTTAATAAGCATAATTAAAAGTCTCCTTTATAAGAAGTAAAAGAAAACAAAAGAAGAAAAGGAATTTCTATTAAGAATCTCTTTTTAAAGATAAGCTTTAAAGAAGAAAAGTTTTTGGAAGAAAATTAATATCCTTACTAGACTTAACAACCAAATGGTTTTATAAATGTTGCATTTGATGTGCCAGTTGTACAAGCTATTTGTAAGTGCATAATTATTATGATAGTTTATATAACAAACCTGGATTCATAATTCAGGTCTGCCTCTTAATACATGTGTATAAGAACCTTAATAAGGTCCTATTATATAAAATGCAGAAATATAATACTTCATAGCATTAAATAAAATGATACAGTGTTACATAAGTACCTGCCATGCACTAAGTATTCAATAAATGGTTATTCTTTTATTAATTGAATGATCTTATGTAAGTCACTTAACTTCTCTGAATTTAAAATATTTGCTTATTTTTCAACTATAGTTGACATACAATATTATATTAGTTTTAGGGGTACAACATAGTGATTAAACATTTATATAAGAGACAAAGTGATTAGCCTGTTAGGTCTAGTATCCATCTCACACCATACATAGATATTACAATATTATTTACTATATTCTCTATGCTGAACTTTACATCCCTGTGACTATTTTATAACTGGCAATTTATGCTTCTTAATTCCTTCCCCTTTTTAACTTATCCTCCCAACCTCTTTCCCATCTGGCAACCATCAATTTGTACTCTGTATCTAAGATATTGTGTCTGTTTCATTTGTTTATTTTATATTTCAGATTCTACATATATGCAAAATCATATGGTATTTGTCTCTGTATGACTTACTTCACTTAGCATAATACCCTCTAGGTCCATCCATGTCTCAAATAGTAAGATTTCATTCTTTTTTATGGCTAATATTCCATTGTATATATGTACACCTACTTTATCCATTCACCTGTTGTTGGACACTTAGGTATTGGCTATTGCAAGTAATTCGGCACACTGAAGGAGTACATAAATCTTTTCAAATTAGTGTATTGAATGTCTTGGGATAAATACCCAGGAGTGGAATTGCTGAGTCATATGGGAGTTCTATTTTAAATTTTTTGAGGGACCTCCATACAGTTTTTCATAGCGGCTGCATCAGTTTTTAATCCGACCAACAGTGCATGAGGGTTGACTTTCCTCCATATCCTTACCAACACTTGTTTGTTGATTAATTGATGATAGCCATTCTGACAGGTATGAGGCAATATGCCATTGTGGTTTTAATTTGCATCTTCCTGGTTATTGAGCATCTTTTCATATGTCTATTGGCCATCGGTATGTCCTCTTTAGAGAATTGTGTACTCATGTCTTCTGCCTATTTTTTAATCAGATTGTTTTTTGACGTTAAGTTATGAGTTCCTTATGTATTTGGATATTAACCCCTTATTGGATGTATCATTGGCAAACATCTCCCATTCAGTAGGTTGTCTTTTTGTTTATTTTTTTGCTGTGCAGAAACTTTTTAGTTTGATAAAGTTTCAGTTGTTCATTTTTTTCTTTTTTTAAAAAGATTTTATTTATTTTTAGAGAGGGGGAAGGGAGGGAGAAAGAGAGGGAAAGAAACATCAACGTGTGATTGCCTCTTGCGTGCCCCCTACTAGGGACCTGGCCCACAACCCAGGCTTGTGCCCTGACTGGGAATCAAACTGGTGACCTTTTGGTTCTCAGGCCAGCACTCAATCCACTGAGCTACACCAGCTCGGGCCATTTTTTTCTTTTATTTCCCTTACCCAAGGAGCCATATCCAACCCCCACCCCAAAATAGTACTAAGAGTGATGTCAAACAGTATACTGCCTATGTTTTCTTCTACGAATTTTATGGTTTGGGATCTTTCATTTAAGTCTTTAATCTATTTTGAGTTTATTTTTGTATATGGTGTAAGAAAGTGATTGTTTCTTTTCTTTCTTTTTTTTTTGCATGTGTCTGTCCACTTTTCCTAACAGCACTTATTGAAGAGACTACCTTCACCCCATTGTATATTCTTGCCTTCTTTGTCATAAGTTAATAGACATGTAGGTGTGGGTTTACTTCTGGGCTCTCTGTTCTGTTCCATTGATCTTAAGTATCGGCTTTTATGCCAGTACCATGCTATTTTGATTATTATAGCCTGTAGGGTAGTTTGATATTAGGTAACATGATTCCTCAAACTTTGCTTTTCTTTCTTAAGATTGCTTTGGTCTATTTGGGGTCATGGGAAGCACTTATGTGACACTATATAAATTTTAGGGTTATTTGTTTTAGTTCTGTTAAAAATACCATTGATACTTGATAGGATTGTATTGAATCTGTAGATTGCTTTGGGTAGGATGTACATTTTAAAGATATTATTTCTTCATATCCATGAGCACAGTGTATCCTTCCATTTACTTGTATCTTGAGTTTCTTCTGGGCCTTATAGTTGTCTGAGTAGAGGTCTTTTACCTCGTTGGTTAAATTTATTCCTAGATATTTTATTCTTTTTGATGCAATTTTAAGTGGGATTTCTTACTAAATTTCATTTTCTGGTAGTTCATTATTAGTGTACAGAAGTACAACTGATTTATTAATATTTTATATTCTGCTAATTTACTGAATTCATTTATTCTAATAGTTTTTTGGTGGATTTTTTTAGAGGTCTCTATTATATCATCTGCAAATAATGACAGTGTTACTTTTTTCTTTCCAGTTTGGATGGCTTTTACTTTTTTTTCTTGTCTGGTTGCTGTGGCTAGGACTTCTAATACTATGTTGAATAAAAGTGGTGAAAGTGAGCATCTGTGTCTTGTTTCTGATCTTAGAAAAAAAGCTTTCAGCTTTTCACCATTGTGGGTTTGTCAAAAATGGCCTTTGCCCTGACTGGGGTGGCTCAGTTGGTTGGGTACATTCAGTTTGCGGGGTTTGATTCATGGTCAGGGCACATGCCTGGGTTGTGGGCCAGGTCCCCAGCTGGGGGCGTGGGAGAGCCATCTGATTGATGTTTCTCATGCACCTCAATGTTTCTGTCTCTCTCTTTCTCCCTCCCTTCCCTTTTCTCTAAAAATAAATAAAATCTGTTAAAAACTGTCCTTTATTACGTGGATGTATGTTCCCTGTATCTCCACTTTGGAGTGATTTTTTATCATTAATAGGTGAATTTTGTAAAAATCTTTTTCTGTATCTGTTGATATGATTATATGATTTTTATCCTCCATTTTGTTTATATAGTGTATCATATTAATTGATTTGCAAATATTGAACCATTCTTGAATCCCTGGAATAAGTCCCATTTGATCATGGTGTATATGATCTTTTAAATGTGTTGCCGATTTCGGTTTGCAACTGTTTTGTTGATGATTTTTGTATCTGTGCTCACCTGGGATATTAGCTTATAATACTTTTTAAAAAATAGTTTCTCTGATTTTGGTATCAGTGTAGTGCTGGTCTCATAAAATGAGCTTGGAAACACTCCCTCCTTTTTAGTTTTTTGGAATAGTTTGACAAGTATAGGTATTAATTCTTTGAATATTTGGTAAAATTCACCTGTGAAGCCATCTGGTCCAAGACTTTTGTTTGTTGGGATTTTTTTTTACTTCTTATTTGATTTTGTTAACAGTTATCGGTCTGTTTAGATTTTCTGTTTTTTCCTGATTCAGCCTTGGAAGATTATATGTTTCTGGAAATTGTTTTATTTCTTCTAGCTTTTCCAGTTTGTTGATTTATGGATGATAGCCATTCTGACAGGTGTGAGATGATATCTTATTGTGGTTTTAATTTGCATTTCTCTGATGATTAGTGACGTTGAGCATGTTTTCATATGTCTATTGGTCATCTGTATATCCTCTCTGGAGAAGTGTCTATTCAGGTCCTTCGCCAGTTTTTTAATTGGGTTGTTTGTTTTGGGGGGGTTGAGTTATGTAAGTTCTTT